>BLKR01015109.1:0-108998 GCA_011170035.1 Teleogryllus occipitalis | reverse complement strand
ATTATTTAAATAGAGTACTTACCCAAGTAACGTAGATTAAACACATTAAGTAAATATAGTGATCAGTCCTAGAATGGCGCGATGTTGTGGGTCGTACGGGGTACAAAGAAAAACAAACTGAGGGAAGGTGAAGGAGGAAATAAGAGGGTAGGAACGCTAGTCAATAATAGTGCATTATGAAACGATGATGAAATGATGTATATTAATACACGAGTGTGATATTACGATACGAGCGAGTATCGTAAACTTCACACGAGTGTATTCATACCTATTACACCGAGTTTCATACGGTACTTTTTCTACGACTTTTATAAGTTAAAATTTTACATTGAATCGTTTCGTGGAAGTTGACGTCCAGGATTCAGCTACCTAGCGGACAACTACCCTACCTGCCGCAGGTGGCATTGGTTTACCAGTACGAGAGAATACAAAAGTTGCTCTTACAATAATTATGAGATCACCATTTTTGCCTTTTGTCTTATTTCTGAAGGTGCAAACTCCTCCTCTGATTCACTAGACATTTCAAACTAAAGAATTGGCCGGTTTTAAAGGACAAACACACGGCAGCAACATATAACACACAAGAACTTACGTTCTGATCTTAACGTCAGTCAAATGTTCTCTCTACCACTACCATTGCGATAGTCAAATAGGATCAAAGTGAAATTACGATTCAATTTATTTTATATAATATTCCACATACAGATTACTGATAATAAAACCAATTAAAACTGATCAACATAATATAACATTAAATGTAATTTTAATGTACACAATCGAACAAAACATTTACTGGAACGATTTTCAAAGATTAATGAAGTCTCAACACATGGTTTGTAAGCTTCTCTGTGATTGGTCAAGAGCCTGTATCATAATGAAATCTGTGTCGTAATGAGTATCATTATGAAACGGGTTGGAGCCATCAAATGATAGAATTATACAATGGGAGTAGAAAAATAAATTTATGATGGGGCTGGATTTTAATTTTGATTGTTCATTGAGACATATCAGCTCAGGACTTTTGTATAATTATATGACGTATGTACTCGTATAATTGTCATCTATTACGTATGTTAATTCATGATCAGATACTGATTCCTGAATGAAGATGCCAAACAGCAGCAGCACTTTCAGAGTTACGAAAGATTATTAAGAGGTTCTCGTGGGACTGCTTATTTTTCCACAATCTAAAACTCTTTCTGGAGCTTCTGCAAAACATTAAACCTCCCTTGCGCTTTTTACGATTTATGGGAAATCTCCTCCTTATAGAAATCGCCCACATTAAAAATGCTTCGGAACGCAATGTTATTACATTGATTTCGTTTCCAACAATGTGTTCATTTTAATCTACAATGAAAAAGTCAGAAAATCCATTGTTTTCCATCTGCTTTACTTTTCTCTATCATTATAGTAAATATCAGAAAAGAGAGGATGAACGAAAATATATCTGCATTTTTAAAAAAAAGTTATAAAATTAAAGAATTTAAAAACACAAATTCGATTGAAAAATAAAATTAAGAATTTTTACAAATAATGCGAATATAAATTCTGAAAACGAAATTCTCAGAACAAAAGATAGAGAAAAAAATAAAAAAGGGTAATGATGAAGAGATTACAACTGATATTGTCGTTTTTATAAGGTCGCTCTTTTGGAAAGCTTGAGGTCTTGTTTTGTGACCAGCGCCCCCTTACTCTCCGACACCTGACCTCGCTTAGCTTCAAGTCTTTTCACCAAAAATATCCCTTTCTTCCCTCCAGGCTCTTTATCCTCAGACTGTCCTCCCTGCCCTGCCCCATGCTCCGCCCCCTGCTCGGCCCCCCTTTCCTGTCCTCTTCCCTACCATCTTTGTTGCCCCTGCCCTACCTCCTTCCCACCCTGCCCCCTGCCCTCCCCCACCCGCTGCCCTGCCCGGCCATGCCTTGCTCTATCCTGCCCCCTGCCCACTCTGCTTTGCCATGTCCTCTACCCTGTCCCTGCCCTCCCCCACCCTCTGCCCTGCCCTGCCGTATCCTACCCCCTGCCCTGCCCCATGCTCCGTCCCCTGCTCTGCCCTCTTTCCCGCCCCCTTCCCTGCCATCTTTCCTTGCCCCCTGCCCTCCCTTCCGCCCTGCCCTGCCCTCTACCCTCCCTTGCCCTCTCCCACCCACTGCCCTGCCTTACCCTGCCATGTCTTGCCCTATCCTGCCTCCTCTGCCCACTGTGCCTTGCCATGCTCTCTACCCTGCCCCCTGCCCTACCCTGCCCTCCCCCACCCTCTGCCCTGCCCTGCGGTATCCTACCCCCTGCCCTGCCCCATGCTCTACCCTGCTCAGCCCCCTATCCTCTCTGCCCTGCCCTGTCCCACGCTCTGCACCGTGCCCTTCCCCCAGCCATGTCCCTTCCCGCCCTTCCTCCCCCACGTCCAGCTGCCTCAACGTGCCCCGACGCTGCCATGACCCACGACTTTCATATCCCTCGCCGCCACCACAACTTCTAGCGCTCCATCACCCCACCTCCCAATAACCCACGCCACCCCTTCGCTCCCTCAGCCCGTCACTTCTGGTAGGCACCCTCCGAAACTGTTTCTCGCACCGTCCTCACGGCCCTGCCCTTTCGACCCCGGTTCCCCTGCCCCGCCCTCCCCCGCTCCGCCGGCGTCCCGTCCCCCTTGCTTGGTCGTCGGCCTCCCACCTTTCCAGGATCTTGCCCCCTCTTTCCCCCTCCCTTCCCCCACCCCACTCGCCTCCGCCTCCATCGATCGCGCTTATTGTTACGCGTGGCTTTGTTCCGGCGCCTTTTTGCGTATTTGCAGCGCTCCTTACGTGATCTCGCCCACGCAGGAAGCCGAGCGTAATAAGCAAGCGACGTCTGCATAAAATTCTTCACCGCTCCATTCAAATTTTGGTCACAGAGCGACGCCAATTTGGCATGCGCATTTACGGGCACTTTATGGAGTAAGCACTCCGGGGCCATTGTTCTATTTTACTGCTGCGTTCGCTGTCGCTAGAGTGTTCAAGGTTCAGAGCGAGACACTTCCAATAGAATAAAATTCTCAATCGCCATGAAATGAACGCAGTTTTTTGAATAAAGAAATAGGGGTTCATACATTATAATGATTCAAACATCGGAGTTAAAAACCGAAAGAAAAAGTAATGTTATTCTTAATCTATTCCGTTTAGAAACCATTAAAAAAGTTTGTTTTTTTAAAGTTATTCATATCTGTATTTTCATGTAAAAAATGCATAATCTCTAGAATTTTGCTACAGTGATGACATGTTTCCACTTATCTTTTTTGAAAAAAGTATTGTAGTAAGAAAAAAGTAGTATTTTTCTTCTTCTTCTTCTTCTTCTTATTATTATTATTATTATTATTATTATTATTATTATTATTATTATTATTATTATTATTATCATTATTATTATCATTATTATTATCATTATTATTATCATTATTATTATCATTATTATTATCATTATTATTATCATTATTATTATTATTATTATTATTATTTTGTTCTTCTTACTGGCATCTACTTACTTCTCTTTCTGGCGAGGTTTAGGTTGCAAAGCCTGCTCTTCCGCCTAGACATTATTAATATTATTATAAGTAATATTGTCAATTGAATTTTTATTTTTACTATTATTATTTAATTTAAATAAACAAATAAATATATAAAATATGAATTTTGTATTTTAATATTTAATGTACGCGGATACTTTCATCTACGAACAGTATAAAAAAGAAATATCCCTTTCGAAATGGTAATGTTCGATGGAATCGATCATCCACAGTATGCTACTCTCTTAATTTGCTTGACATTAGACATTAGACGTTGCTTGACATTAGGCAGTAGACCTTAAGCGTTGTTCTTAAAGGAGGTTGTTTCATCCCAGCTCGCCCTGGCTCGCCCTGGCTCGGACGTCAGCGGTCGGGGGGCGGCCGCCGCCTCTCGAGACCAGAATCTCGTTAGCGCGGCCGCTGGTCGAAGGGCGCAGCAGGCTGCCACGCCCCCTGCCATCTCCCCATCTTCCCCTCTCTCTCTTATTGCCCCTCTTTCCCTACTTTTTCATGTCTTTCTATTCGCTCTCTCTCCTTTTTTCGTCCTCCTTGCGCGATCTTCACCCGACCCCCGCTGCACTTACCGTTATCTTTCGCCCTGTCTCACTTTCCTTTGTTCTTATTCATCTTCCTCCCCTACTCCATTCTCCTCCGCTTTTTAGCATCCTCAGCTCTTTTATTACTATCGTCCGCTTCCTACCCTTCCCAGTCATTCTCCATCCACCCTGCTTTGGCTTCTTCTACCCTCATCATTTTCTTCGTCTTCCTTCGCTGACCACTCGCTGCAGACTCGTTCCCCTTATCCGGCCTCCCTCACTTCATCCTCTCTCACTCGCCATTCCCATCATTTCATTGTTCCTCGCCCTGCTCTTTTCCTTCTGCCGTCTTGTCCTTCTCCGCTTGACTGTTCTACATAATCCTTCGTCCTTCTTCGTCTTCCCCCGTCCTCCTCTCATTATCCTCTCTCCTCCAGCGCTCCGTGCGTCGCCGCCGTTGTCTCCCCGAAGGGTACTTAGCCCCGCCCCGCCCCCGCCGCGTGCGTCTGAGGAGGCCGGTGCGGCGCGGCGCGGCGCGGGGCGGCGCTTCGTTAACCAGGATTGTTCGCCCCCAGCGGCGCCTCCGGTCAGCCGAGGGCCCGCGCCGCCTCAATGTCCGTAATTCCTGTACTTGTCGCCCGAGGAGAAGCATTTGCAACACGCCGGCTGCGGATACGTGCGGAGTTGCGCCCTCTCGCTCCCTCTCTCGTTCCCTCCCTCCCTCCCTCTCTCCCTCCCTCTCTCCCTCCCTCTCTCCCTCCCCCTCTCCCTCCCTCTCTCACTCCCTCTCTCTCCCTTCCTCTCTCTCACTCCCTCTCTCACTCCCTCTCTCTATCACTCTCTCTCATCCCCCTATTTCTTCTCTCTCTCTCTCTCTCTCTCTCTCTCTCTCTCTCTCTCTCTCTCTCTCTCTCTCTCTCTCCCTCGCTATCACATAAAATTGCAAAAAATGCAATGCAAATGGGGAGATTAATATAGATAATAGATAACAGTTGAAATTACAAATTATAAATATAAATAAATAAATACACTTCATTTATATAATAGCGGTTCAAATTAAAAATTATAAATATAAATGAATAAGGAAATACTCATTATTTCTTTATTTATATTTGTAATTTAAACTGCTATCTATTATTTATATTAATCCCCCCGTTCCATTTCAATTTTCGCAATTTTATCTGCTATTTGTCTGCAATAATTAAAATTTAAATGTATTTATTAATTACATTAACCTCACTTTGTATTGTATATTTTGTAATGTCATTTGCTGCTGCATATTAATATCCCCTTGCATTTCGCATTCTGTAATTTAATTTTCTATCTTATTTTGTACTTTATTGGTATTTTATTTACATTTTCTTTTCTTTACATTACATTCTGTTGACTGATGATGGCCAAGCCGTCGATAGCTGGCTATCTCAATAAATTTATAAAGTTGACGGAGATGACCTCCTTTATTTCTTCGTATAATCACGCCAATAACACCACATGACAATTCCCAAAAATGTTTTGGTATTTAACAATACAGTGCTAGTGGCACCAAAGTCGAAATTTGCTTAAAGAATGAATATAGTGTTGAGGTTCAAATACCCAACGTTAATGTCTCCAGAATTTTTGTCAAATGTGTTGAGAATAATAGGAAGGAGTTCAACTTACTGCCCACAGTATATGTTATAGTTATCATGGATATGTGTCTATAATGGATCGTCACGCTATAAAATCCCGGTATCCTAGGAATAACAGATGATGGTCTTAGAAACACGCCAGGACGATGTAGGCGATCAGGTTTTTATTTATACTCTGGTAGATTAGTGTTTTTGTGATCGGAAGAATACGTGTCTGATATTTTCCTACCTTTATACTACTGTTTTACTTCCTTAATCCGTACCTACTAGCTTTCCTCCTTCTTTATCACCTAGAAAAACGCTGAGGATGGCAAAAAATAAGAAAACCTAATAAGAAGAGTTACATTTTACCTTGTTAACAATGGAAATGAATTTGTGCCCTAGCACATACAAAACACGAGTGATAAAATAAGCACTATTATAAATATAAAAATTCATTATTAAAAATATGTTTTACAAAAATATATTGTTTTATCATGAAGGCTCGTATACAAGTACATACTAGTATATCAACATGTTTACGGAGCCATTATGGACAGCCTTTCAATGAACACCGAAACGTTGAACACTAGGCATTAAAACACCTTTTTTAAATTAAATGTCAACATCCCCTTTAATCGTCACATTTGTGGAATTAACTAAGTCACGTGATGACCCTCCTAACTTTCCGTCAAAGGAAGAACTGGCAAGAAAGAAAGTAAAATTCGTAAGCTTTTAAACCCAGTGAATGACAGGAAAGGTTTGAAGAGACCAATGTACAATAGACATCACTTGATAGTTCGTGAATAAAATAAATTTTGAACACCAAATAAATAACGTTAGTTGATCATTGCTCAAGTAGACCACACCCTCTCTTTGTGTTCGAATATCATTGAGTTTTAAAAGTTGTTAAATCTTAAGACGTGTGTTCAATTGTTGGTTGGTGATTCCGGGCGCGTCAAGAGCTTAGGTCATTATTCCCGTAAGTTTGGTGCATGTTTTTCATCGGGAGATGGCTGTGATTTTCCCCCGCTGGATGGCGAGATCCGGTGCCGACCTACCGTCGACCAGCGGAATTTCCCTTTAACCAGGACTCTCCCACCAGCGGGACACCGCCCCAGCCGAGACAAGCTCTAAGGTCCCGACCGGTCTCCCGAAATATGTGGTAGTGTAGTGCATGTTAGTGTAAGTGGGTGTAACGGGAGAGGCTAGGACAAGGAAGAGGAAGGAAAGATCCCGTGGCCCGTTTGTTAGGGTACTGCTCCGGCATTCGTCTGGTGTTGATCAGAGCAACCACGGAAATCTACCGATCAGAGCAGCCGGCCTCTAGAAGTCTCCTGCAGACAGGGACTCAATTCTACCTGGCTTACGAGCTTGGGTCGAAAATCTTTCCACCGTCAGGACTCGATCCATGGACCTCCCGGTCATAGAGACGGCAATGATATTTGCAGTGACTCAGTTAATCATTTGATGCACTGAGCCACCACTCTCGGTTTAAAAGGTTTGGAATGTTTGTTTTTTTAGTTTCTATAGGAATTTTTTTATAAAAGTAAGTTCGTATTATGTAAATGTGTTTGTAATTAGAGAATTTTAATATTATAAATTATATCCGATTTTACACATTTTTACTATTCTTACTGTTTTCATTACAAATTTAAGAATATATTGTGACATTTCATACTGCATATTTTTCCGGTCTCTAGTCATCAATGTCGACATGCTTTGCGTACAAGACCACCAAGCAGCCGTGCATATCCCATCGGCGCAGTGGATGCAGCACCGAGAGCCGGGGGGGGGGCGCTGGGGCGACGTGGCGAGGCTGACGACGGAGTGGCTTGAACGGCTGTTCCAGCGACTTGGCGTAATTGCGTCCCGCCCTTCTGGCGATTCGCTTTTTTATTCCCCGATCCGCGATCGCGCTGACTGCAGCGCGGGCGGCGAAACGCCTGCGGTTGACGTTCCGTTCGACAGCGCGACCTCTCGACCTCTTTCATCTCTCAATTCCCGCGGAATTCCTCTGGCATTTGTGAATCGCCATTTTGCACTATTTTGGACTTAGTTTGCTTGTTTGAAGCCCTTCACAAAGTTTTCTGCATGTTAAATGGTATCTTAGCATAACTTTGAAATAACGAAAACAATTACTCGCAATGTAGAATGGAAAAATTATTTGCAATCGCACTTGCATGTTCCGGATTCGAGGTACCAACTTAACGATTGTTAAGAAAAAACTTAAAAATAATAAAATGTTCATATTTATGGAGTAGTTATAATATATGAATTACTGAACAATCTTCTAACATTCTAAAGACAAAGTTCTTTAAAGACATCTTAACAAAACTTTTTACACCACTTCAGTAAAATCAAATCGTAAAAAGATCTACATACTAGGATATAACCAACATGAATTCTGTGTAACCTCACATGAGGCAATTGAGCAAAATACAACATAGAGAATAAAGAATAAAACCAGTTACCAACTATCTTCAAGTGCCATGCAGGAGTAAAAATGCAATTCCAGAAAACAGTCGAGCTTCTCATTACGAGAAAGAACAATGACGTAAACTTTACGAGACATGTGACGGTCGGGTTCCGATTCAAGAAACAACCCCCCGTCCCCCTCTGAGCATTGCATGTCTTTTCGCCATCCTTCGCTAGCAACGTTCCCGCCCAGCGGTTCATCTCGGGCCGTCGACGGACGAAATGAGGTCACCACCAAAAGACCGTCGGCGCCGTCGCCCTCCCCTCCTACGCGCAAAAATTGTATTGAGCGGCGGAAGTTCATCAAATATGCCAGCAGCCCTGGTGATCCAGTTCACACTCGCTTACCATTTAAATCAACCCCTCTCGCCTGCTTCCAGAGGAGGGCTAACCTCGTTCTCAACAGACTTCGCGTTGCTCCGCACACCCCACCCCACACCAGCACACCACACCACACCACATCACTCCACACCACATCGGACCACACCACTCCACATCACACTACACCACATCACACTACACCACATCACACCACACCACACCACTCCACATCACACCACTCCACACCACACCACACCGCACCGCATCGCACCACACCACACACACCACACCACACCACTCCATATCACACCACACCACTCCATATCACACCACACCACACACACCACACCACACCACTTACCCACCACACCACATACACACCACACCACATCACACCACACCACACCACACCACTTCACACCCCATCGCACCGCATCGCACCGCACCGCACCGCACCGCACCGCACCACACCACACCACTCCACATCACACCACTTCACACCACACCACACCACTCCACACCACATTACGCCACACCACTCCACTCCTCACCACACCACACCACACCACTCCACACCACACCACACCACACCACGCCACACCACACCACACCACTCCACACCACACCATTCCACTCCACTTCACACCACTCCACACCACGCCCTCTCCACCAAACCGCCACCCTCTCCCGCTTTCCACTCGCCAGCGCTTCTACCTCACTCTCGCTCAGAGCATCATCCAACACCTCTTCCTCACCCAGCCACTTCATCGCCACCGCGCATACACTTAATGATTTCCACCTCGCTGCCCAATCACCACCTGCCCAGTTGCAACCGGGAACGGTGCCTCAGTGCATCAACGGATGTCAATGCATTGCCTGGAACCGGGAGGTCTTAGATTCGTGTCCGCGGCAGTGTTTTCGACACTAGCTTTACAGCTAGATCAAATTCAGTCGCTGTCTGGACGAGAATTCTAGCGGCTGATCGGTAGTTTTCCGTGGTTTCTCCAATGAACACCAGGCGAATGCCGGAGCAGTACCCTAACAAACGGGCCACGGACCGCGAGCGATCTTTTCTTCCTCTTCCGTGTCCTATCCTCACCCCTTACATACACACTTGCACTAACATGCAATACACTACCACACATACCGGGAGACCGTTCGGGGACTTAGAACTGGTCCCGGCTGGGGCGGTGCCTCGCTGATAATAGATACCTGGTTGGGGAAAAAACGGCTAGTCGACGGTAGGTCGGCGCCAGATCTCGCCATCCAGTGGGGGAAGATCACAGCAACCTCCCGTTGAAAAACATGCACTACATTTTCGGGACTAATGACCTCATTAGTTCACGCGGCCTGAATCACTATCAATCAAACCCAGCTGAATTCCACCTATTCACATCCCTACCCATGTACCCCCACCACCACTCAACTCCCCCACCCATGCATTACCTCGCCTACCCACCTCCCTATCACACCACACCTTCCCCCCCCTCCCGGTGCGCACCTCCCCGTCGATTTGCGCCCCCTCCCCCTTCGCGACTCCTTCAACTCCCAGAGTGCGCCTCCGACGGGGAAAGTTATTGCAATCAAAGCTGAAGATTTTGCGAACCGTTTTGTAATTCAAATGAGCGCCCGCCGGCCCGCTTGCCTCCGGCGTCGCGCCAATTAGAAGTGGCGTGTTGCCCCGGTGACGTGCCCGGCGCGGCGTTCGGCACGTCTTCTTTCCCGTATCATTCTCTAGGAAACACATTAGACATTTATCTTCCTACGACAACCCGCGAAGTAATTACTTTAAAAAAACGGAGGCTACAAATTCGCTCTCTATTCTCTGCGAAGCGCGTTGAAATATAGTTCGCCAACCCTTCGTGTCGCGCCTACGGCCAAACGATAAATCTCCTCAAAAGCGCTGCTGTTACTCGACCCGCATTGTTACCCGTACAAATGAGCTTGTATAACAAACAGTGCGTACTGTTTCACGTCTTTCTCGAAATGAATCTTTTGTTTCCAAACGGAATCTCATCTCCTTTTAATCTCCAAATTGTCGTTGCGTACTTCCAGTGACAAATTGATTGTAATTGATTTTGCTTGCATACATATTTTTGTTTGAAGACCTATTCGTTGTATATAAAGTAACTTATCTCATTCTGTAAATAATTTTTCTCTCCTTACTTCACTTGATAACGCCATCTTTTCGTCAGTTTCCCTAAAACTCAGGTGAATTATCCAAACAAGCTGTAAAAGATTTTCTTTTTTTTGTTTAGCTCGTGTGATGCAAATTTACTCAGAAGATTATATGGAATTTATTTAAACGTGTGAAAAGTACTTCAGATATTATATTTTTTTCCACATTAAACTGAAGATTAAACAGAAGAAACAACATATTACCTCTTATTTCTCATGCCGTTTTTACAGTTCCACACAATTTGAGCCTCTGTGAAAAAGGATTTAATAATAGTATTGGTATTCCTCATCTAAAGTAACAACTCAATTATTCATTCTCATTACACCCATACTTACGTTCTTGCTTATAGTTTCAGCTTTTGGTAATTGGTTATGGTTTTATATGTAAAAAAACATCTACTTTTGTCATAGACAAAGCAAATACGAACTGTCGCACATTTACATAAGTACTCAAAATTTGTTACGAATCGTCTATGATTTTTAGCGAAGCACGAAACGTGTGCAGTTGTTGAGAGAAATTTATGGAGTGCACCTTGCGGAATGGTCATACTATCGTTTAAATATCATATTTTGACATTTTAAACAAACTACGCACAGTCAAGAACATCTTGAATTGTTCCATGAAATTTGATAACTTTATCTTATGTGAGACAAATGTAAACTTCGGTATCCTCTGGAGGCAATAAACTCATTCTGTTTATTTATATCCCTGTTCCAAAGTCATGAAAAACACGAACGCACAAACTCCAAAGAATAAATACCGTGCATGTAACACGTGACTCTATTTTTTTATGAACTTTTTACACAAAAATACGCCCTTTCTGCAAAACGGACTTCCTCTATTGCCTCTTTTTTGTTTCACCGTTACTGCCTAATCAGTATTCTGAGGGCTTTTATTATGGAAAACTGGGAAGCAGAACGGCCTTGAAGGGGAGCCTCCTTAAAGACTTCTTTCTCGGGCTGCGTTAATGCGTTCTTTTTCCACCTCCTCTCGAGATTCCCCGGTGCAATCAAAGTACGTAGCGGTCGGGTTTCTAGAAGGATCTCCTCGGGAGGAGATTTGCAGCTGAATCTGAACAAATGCAGATATGCTACAAATACAACGACCCCATTCATCGAATGTATTGGCAAACGTCCTCTTCTTTTAGTGTCATACACTAATTAGTGCATTGGCTAGTCTCCAGAAGCCGTTCTTGTGAAACATCCTGAGCAAGTACACCTAAGGTAGTTTGCCGTTTTTTCCCCTAGGGGTGCTAGTGCGCCGATTTTGATGATTGATTTGAATATCAAATAGCGCAGGTCAAGATACAATATCCGCAATCTTATCCAGTAATTTAAATCAATTTTACCAGAATCGGACAAGTGTCTTTCCTGGGATCTGATTTACGTGCCAACAAACCTCCGCATACATGCCGTCAATTTTTGGTATCTCAACAATCCCCCGACTTTGATCGGGTTTGAAACCGAAAACTTGAGATCAGTAGCCTGGCATGATAAACACTATTTCATCAAAGCCTGTTATTAGCAATCGACAAAATTAAATGGTCAATGTGAGGAAAGAAGTTATGAAACATACTACCTTGCAGAGAGGTACGTCAACTGTTACTTGTCGACTTCGCAGCGATGATTATTTATAAGAATTATTGGCGTGTAGTAGATGGAATAGATAGGTCACAAGTAATTAATAAATGTGGTGAATCAAGAACATTCTCTAGAAAATATCTTTTTTGTTTTATTTCTTAGGATCATTTTCCTATAGTTTATACGCGATACTCATGCTAAGGTAACCTGAATTACATAAGAAATAAGGAGGACAGCAAGGACATAGCGAAGAAGAAGACAGTAAGAACCAGAAATGGCAAAGTAAATGTAGATGGTGTGAATGTTTTGAAATAAAAATAAGAGAGGGCCAACGGCTACACCGTTTGCAGAGAGATTCCCAAGTTATCAATTTTAGGTTTACGAATTATTCCTGTTGTCAATGGTGCCAAGTCAACCCACGATACAATAATACAGACAGTGAAAGGATGTTGATTTGTGCTTTGATGTGCTGTATCTACTACGTAAAAAAACTATGTAAGTTAAAACGTATAGCAAAGAGAGAAAGAAAACTCTATAAAATAAGTATGAAACACTGTAATTCTCCGGGACTAGTGTTTGTTGCAATGATGTTTCCCCACAGTTTTCATTCTCAAAGGTGCTATTTATTAAGTATTTTCGAAGTTTTTTAATTTGCAAGGTTGCTGTTTTAAAAACAGATAAACTCTTGAATCACATTATAATCATTACACATAACAGCAAATGACTTCAACAATTGTCCGATATCATTATATTTGAGGATACAGGTAACATTATTTCATCATTGCCATTATTCTGGAAGTTAACAACATTGTACAGACATTTGCCTATTAGACCTCTTAGAGGAGGAATTTTCATATTTGTTCCGTAGGTCTTTGAATATTTTGCCGATCCGTTGGTTCCACTTCTGCAGACACTGTCGTAACCACCACTACTTCCACCAACAGCCCTAGCACCATCGTCACAACCACTACCTGCACTTCCCTCAATTCCCCGACCAAAGACCTGCCCCACGATCACCGCTGTGAGCCCGTGAAAACGCTCCATGATCACGCACCATGATCGCCACCATGATCACCACCATTATCCCCATGATCACGCCCCATGATCATCACCATGATCACCCCCTTGATCACGCCCCATGATCACCACCATGATTACCGATCCCCGATACCACATCCATCTTCGCCATCGCCACTATCCACTTTGCCATCGTCTCCAATCCCGCCTCGCGCCTCGGCTTCCACCTCTGTATCTGTAGCCACCATCGCCCCCGACATAAACCGTGAGAGTGGCTCAAGACATCAACTGATATCATTGCAGTCATTCTAACCGAAAGGTCCTAGGTGCAAGTTCCGACGGTGCCTCTGACCTAGGCTCGAGTCCCGACATTAACTAGATAGAGGGTCGAGTTCAGTCGCTGTCTGGAGGAGAATTCTAGCGGCCGGCTGCTCTGATCGATAGTTTTCCGTGATTTTTTCGATCAATACCAGGCGAATGCCGGAGCAATAACCTAACAAACGGGCCACGAAACGCGCGCGATCTTCCCTTCCTCTTCCTTGTCATATCCTCACCACCTCTTTATACGCATACCAACATGCACTATACTACCACACATGTCAGGAGACCGGTCGGCAGTTTAAAGCTAATCCCGGCAAGGGCGGTGCCCCACTTGTGGGAGATACCTAGTTGGGGAAAGCCCTACTACCCGACGGTAGGTTTTCGCCTGATCTCACCATCCAGCGGCGGAAGATTACTGCCACTTCTAGAGAAAAAAACATCACTACACGTACGGGACTAATTACCTTAGCAATTGTCGCGCTCTGAATCACCATTCAATCAATCAAAAAGCTACCTCCACCACCGATTTATTAGCGATATCTAGGAATGCCACTAACCCCTGTGTCATCGCTACCACTCCAGCTTGCAGCTCTACCGCCTCCGCCAAAGACTCAGCCAGTACCCCAGCCGTCACAAACACCGTTACCTCCACCGCTACTAACTCCAATACCACCACTCCCAGCACCGCCGCTCCGCAAAGCCTTATATTAGGAAGCTTCATTTCGACGATTTACGAGTGCATCTCCGTCCTGCTTCCTCGGCGCCGCCGCCACCGCCGCTGCATTGCCATGCGGCGCACGGCGCGGCCGCACGGCGCGACGCGACGCGGCGCAGCCCAACGGAGAGCAGCGGCAGCGGCCGGCTCAACGGCCCCCGGCCCCGCCCACCCCCACCCCAAGGCGGCTCTCGGATGCGACTCGTGTCTGCGCGGCCAGACTCCACACAGCCGTCGCCAGTCTGGCTCCCTTCGCCACTTTCATCGGCGTCTCTGCCCACGCCCCCTGCCATTCCCACGCCGTCCAGGTCATTCCTCTTCGCCCTTCACTTGCCTCGGCCGAGTTCGTTTACGCCCTTTGGCGATTTCCATTGCCCCTCCATCGCCACCTCTGCTATCTTTGCTACTGATATCTTGGCATCCCTGTAACATCCATGGCCAAGGCAGCCACACCTGCCATAACTAACCCTTATACAATTATCTGTGCACTAATTCCCCTTCCAATCTGTTGACGACTGAACAACTACGGCCGCACAGCGCCACGCGACGCGGCGCAGCCCAACGGAGAGCAGCGGCAGCGGTCGGCTCAACGCTCCCTCCCACGCTCCCCGCCCCCCGGCCCCCGGCCCCGCCCACCCCCACCCCAAGGCGGCTCTCGGATGCGACTCGTGTCTGCGCGGCCAGACTCCACACAGCCGTCGCCACTCTGGCGCCCTTCGCCACTTTCATCGGCGTCTCTGCCCACGCCCCCTGCCATTCCCACGCCGTCCAGGTCATTCCTCTTCGCCCTTCACTTGCCTCGGCCGAGTTCGTTTACGCCCTTTGGCGATTTCCATTGCCCCCTCCATCGCCACCCCTCTGCTCTCTTTGCTACTGATATCTTGGCATCCCTGTAACATCATAGGCTAAGGCAGCCATACCTGCATAACTAACCCTAATATACAATTATGTGTGCACTAATCCCCCTTCAATCTGTTTGACGACTGAACAACTACGGCCGCACAGCTGGCGCGACGCGGCGCAGCCCAACGGAGGCAGCGGCGGCAGCAGTCGGCTCAACGATCCACTCCCACGCTCTCCGTCCCCGGCCCGGCCCCGCCCACCCCCACCCCAAGGCGACTCTCGGATGCGACTCATTGTCTGCGCCGGCCGGACTCCACACAGCCGTCGCCACTCTGGCGCCCTTCGCCGCTTTCATCGGCGTCTGCCCGCCCCTGCCATTCCCACGCCGTCCAGGTCATTCCTCTTCGCCCTTCACTTGCCTCGGCCGAGTTCGTTTACGCCCTTTGGCGATTTCCATTGCCCCTCCATCGCCACCTCTGCTATCTTTGCTACTGATATCTTGGCATCCCTGTAACATCCATGGCCAAGGCAGCCACACCTGCCATAACTAACCCTTATACAATTATCTGTGCACTAATCCCCCTTCCAATCTGTTGACGACTGAACAACTACGGCCGCACAGCGCCACGCGACGCGGCGCAGCCCAACGGAGAGCAGCGGCAGCGGTCGGCTCAACGCTCCCTCCCACGCTCCCCGCCCCCCGGCCCCCGGCCCCGCCCACCCCCACCCCAAGGCGGCTCTCGGATGCGACTCGTGTCTGCGCGGCCAGACTCCACACAGCCGTCGCCACTCTGGCGCCCTTCGCCACTTTCATCGGCGTCTCTGCCCACGCCCCCTGCCATTCCCACGCCGTCCAGGTCATTCCTCTTCGCCCTTCACTTGCCTCGGCCGAGTTCGTTTACGCCCTTTGGCGATTTCCATTGCCCCTCCATCGCCACCTCTGCTATCTTTGCTACTGATATCTTGGCATCCCTGTAACATCCATGGCCAAGGCAGCCACACCTGCCATAACTAACCCTTATACAATTATCTGTGCACTAATTCCCCTTCCAATCTGTTGACGACTGAACAACTACGGCCGCACAGCGCCACGCGACGCGGCGCAGCCCAACGGAGAGCAGCGGCAGCGGTCGGCTCAACGCTCCCTCCCACGCTCCCCGCCCCCCGGCCCCCGGCCCCGCCCACCCCCACCCCAAGGCGGCTCTCGGATGCGACTCGTGTCTGCGCGGCCAGACTCCACACAGCCGTCGCCACTCTGGCGCCCTTCGCCACTTTCATCGGCGTCTCTGCCCACGCCCCCTGCCATTCCCACGCCGTCCAGGTCATTCCTCTTCGCCCTTCACTTGCCTCGGCCGAGTTCGTTTACGCCCTTTGGCGATTTCCATTGCCCCTCCATCGCCACCTCTGCTATCTTTGCTACTGATATCTTGGCATCCCTGTAACATCCATGGCCAAGGCAGCCACACCTGCCATAACTAACCCTTATACAATTATCTGTGCACTAATTCCCCTTCCAATCTGTTGACGACTGAACAACTACGGCCGCACAGCGCCACGCGACGCGGCGCAGCCCAACGGAGAGCAGCGGCAGCGGTCGGCTCAACGCTCCCTCCCACGCTCCCCGCCCCCCGGCCCCCGGCCCCGCCCACCCCCACCCCAAGGCGGCTCTCGGATGCGACTCGTGTCTGCGCGGCCAGACTCCACACAGCCGTCGCCACTCTGGCGCCCTTCGCCACTTTCATCGGCGTCTCTGCCCACGCCCCCTGCC
Source organism: Teleogryllus occipitalis (assembly GCA_011170035.1). Classification (NCBI taxonomy): domain Eukaryota; kingdom Metazoa; phylum Arthropoda; class Insecta; order Orthoptera; family Gryllidae; genus Teleogryllus; species Teleogryllus occipitalis. The sequence continues at coordinate 92,094 of BLKR01015109.1, read as the reverse complement.
ATTCCCACGCCGTCCAGGTCATTCCTCTTCGCCCTTCACTTGCCTCGGCCGAGTTCGTTTACGCCCTTTGGCGATTTCCATTGCCCCTCCATCGCCACCTCTGCTATCTTTGCTACTGATATCTTGGCATCCCTGTAACATCCATGGCCAAGGCAGCCACACCTGCCATAACTAACCCTTATACAATTATCTGTGCACTAATTCCCCTTCCAATCTGTTGACGACTGAACAACTACGGCCGCACAGCGCCACGCGACGCGGCGCAGCCCAACGGAGAGCAGCGGCAGCGGTCGGCTCAACGCTCCCTCCCACGCTCCCCGCCCCCCGGCCCCCGGCCCCGCCCACCCCCACCCCAAGGCGGCTCTCGGATGCGACTCGTGTCTGCGCGGCCAGACTCCACACAGCCGTCGCCACTCTGGCGCCCTTCGCCACTTTCATCGGCGTCTCTGCCCACGCCCCCTGCCATTCCCACGCCGTCCAGGTCATTCCTCTTCGCCCTTCACTTGCCTCGGCCGAGTTCGTTTACGCCCTTTGGCGATTTCCATTGCCCCTCCATCGCCACCTCTGCTATCTTTGCTACTGATATCTTGGCATCCCTGTAACATCCATGGCCAAGGCAGCCACACCTGCCATAACTAACCCTTATACAATTATCTGTGCACTAATTCCCCTTCCAATCTGTTGACGACTGAACAACTACGGCCGCACAGCGCCACGCGACGCGGCGCAGCCCAACGGAGAGCAGCGGCAGCGGTCGGCTCAACGCTCCCTCCCACGCTCCCCGCCCCCCGGCCCCCGGCCCCGCCCACCCCCACCCCAAGGCGGCTCTCGGATGCGACTCGTGTCTGCGCGGCCAGACTCCACACAGCCGTCGCCACTCTGGCGCCCTTCGCCACTTTCATCGGCGTCTCTGCCCACGCCCCCTGCCATTCCCACGCCGTCCAGGTCATTCCTCTTCGCCCTTCACTTGCCTCGGCCGAGTTCGTTTACGCCCTTTGGCGATTTCCATTGCCCCTCCATCGCCGCCTCTGCTATCTTTGCTGCTAGTATGGCATCCCTGTGACATCACTTCAAAGGCTAAGGCAGCCACACCTGTAACCAACCTTATACAGAATTTATCTGTGCGCTAATCCCCCTTCCAATCTGTTGACGACTGAACAACTACGGCCGCACAGCGCCACGCGACGCGGCGCAGCCCAACGGAGAGCAGCGGCAGCGGTCGGCTCAACGCTCCCTCCCACGCTCCCCGCCCCCCGGCCCCCGGCCCCGCCCACCCCCACCCCAAGGCGGCTCTCGGATGCGACTCGTGTCTGCGCGGCCAGACTCCACACAGCCGTCGCCACTCTGGCGCCCTTCGCCACTTTCATCGGCGTCTCTGCCCACGCCCCCTGCCATTCCCACGCCGTCCAGGTCATTCCTCTTCGCCCTTCACTTGCCTCGGCCGAGTTCGTTTACGCCCTTTGGCGATTTCCATTGCCCCTCCATCGCCACCTCTGCTATCTTTGCTACTGATATCTTGGCATCCCTGTAACATCCATGGCCAAGGCAGCCACACCTGCCATAACTAACCCTTATACAATTATCTGTGCACTAATTCCCCTTCCAATCTGTTGACGACTGAACAACTACGGCCGCACAGCGCCACGCGACGCGGCGCAGCCCAACGGAGAGCAGCGGCAGCGGTCGGCTCAACGCTCCCTCCCACGCTCCCCGCCCCCCGGCCCCCGGCCCCGCCCACCCCCACCCCAAGGCGGCTCTCGGATGCGACTCGTGTCTGCGCGGCCAGACTCCACACAGCCGTCGCCACTCTGGCGCCCTTCGCCACTTTCATCGGCGTCTCTGCCCACGCCCCCTGCCATTCCCACGCCGTCCAGGTCATTCCTCTTCGCCCTTCACTTGCCTCGGCCGAGTTCGTTTACGCCCTTTGGCGATTTCCATTGCCCCTCCATCGCCACCTCTGCTATCTTTGCTACTGATATCTTGGCATCCCTGTAACATCCATGGCCAAGGCAGCCACACCTGCCATAACTAACCCTTATACAATTATCTGTGCACTAATTCCCCTTCCAATCTGTTGACGACTGAACAACTACGGCCGCACAGCGCCACGCGACGCGGCGCAGCCCAACGGAGAGCAGCGGCAGCGGTCGGCTCAACGCTCCCTCCCACGCTCCCCGCCCCCCGGCCCCCGGCCCCGCCCACCCCCACCCCAAGGCGGCTCTCGGATGCGACTCGTGTCTGCGCGGCCAGACTCCACACAGCCGTCGCCACTCTGGCGCCCTTCGCCACTTTCATCGGCGTCTCTGCCCACGCCCCCTGCCATTCCCACGCCGTCCAGGTCATTCCTCTTCGCCCTTCACTTGCCTCGGCCGAGTTCGTTTACGCCCTTTGGCGATTTCCATTGCCACTAATCCCCCTTCCAATCTGTTGACGACTGAACAACTAATTCTGACTTGTTCCAAAAATGTGGAAGTTTGTCTTAAAAATGATATTTATGATTTGCATGATTACTACTCATCATTTTATTCTTTGTGGTCTTCGATCACAGCTGGCACCTCCCAAGGTGCGACTATGTGTCCCTCAAGTCCTTTAATACTGAGCCAAACCGATTGGGTCCTATATAGCAAGTATTAGCTCAGTACGTGGACTGAACATTCTTCCTGACGAAACCAAGTGTGTAGAGTGTTCAATAAGCACAAAACATTATATCATTATTTATTATTATTATTATTATTATTATTATTATTATTATTATTATTATTATTATTATTATTATATCAATATTTATTATATCATTATTTAATGTCATCAGGCCTTCAACTGTTGCAGAATGCAGTTATTTATAGCGACTGGTTAGCCAAATTCATGACGGTTCACAATTTACAATTGAGCATTTCATACTCGTGAGGCGTCACTGCACCTTGGACGCCACTGGCGTCGTCTGATACTCAACTGCGCCCACGCCTCCTTTTTGCTTTCTCACTCCCTTACTCCCACAACGCCTCCACAACTTTCTCCGACGTGCCTCCTTTACCTCCGACATACCCCAGCCGCCAGTTCCTCCATGATCCCCAACGCTCTCCGTCGCGACTCGTCACGCTCCCCTTTGCCACCAACGCCTCCGATGCCCGACGCTCCCAACGTTCCGTGACCTCTAGGATGCTCCACAATGCACGATGCCTTCCTTTCTTGCACACGACCGGGAGAGGTGGCTCAGTTCATCGACTAATGTCACTGCAGTTGCCTCTGACTGAGAGGACCTAGAAACCCTGACGATAGGATTTTCGACACTAGCAAGATAGCCAAGTCGAGGTATGTCACTGCCTGGACGAGAATTTTAAAGACAGGCTGCTCTGATGGGTAGTTTTCCGTCGTTTCTCCATTCAACACTAAGCGATTGCCGGAATAGTACCCTTGCAAACGGATCACGTACCGCGCGCGATCTTTTCTTCCTCATCTTTGACCTATCCACACCCCTTACACACACTTACACTACTAGCATGTACAACATTACTACGCATGCCGGGACCTTAGAGATTGTCCCTCCTGGGGTGGCGCCCTATTAGTGGGAGATACCTGGTTGCACATATGTTATAAATTTTATCTTTGCATTTGTGCAATATTCTCCAAAATAGAATATGACACGCATAAAACAGCAACTAACTGCTTACTTAAAAATTATAATAATAACTCATAATAATTTTATTAATGTTCTTAAATACATAAGAATTAGCTGCTAAGGATATGAAATGAAACTTTAGTTCAAGAGTTTATTACTAAAAAAATTGCCGACTCTTTCATGTGTGCTTTATTTTACATCAACTGAAAGGAGTAAAAATTCCTGAAACAATTTTTACTCCTTTAAAGACAGATCGACCTAACACTTTTTACAGACAGCAAAAGTGTATCCTTTGCAGATTGGATTTTTACAGATTGTTCTCTGAAGGATCGAACATAATGATAGCTTTTTTTAGAGAATTCTCTATCTGAAGGACATATAGGGCTCTGAGGTCACTTTTTGATATCATTTTGCAATACCATACTTAAATGAATTTATATTTACTCATTTTGTTGAAAATGTAAACAAATTAGTAAATTCAAATAAATTTGAACACAATGTGAAATCTCTCTAAACACTGCATAACCTATACGTAATGCAAACATATGCCCATCTTTGCAGATACGCAAAATCCATGAAACCCTATTTAAAATTAACATATTAAACAGAAACTAGATTCCAAATAATTCAACTCATACAAAAAACTTAACTTTTAAACCACACTAATTTGTATTCAATGAAAGTAACAATCCACCACAAAAATACTCACCCAAGTTGGTCAACTAGCCCTCTTGGAGTAAACATCCACTCGTCGGTAAAAGATATTTCAAAAAGACAATTCGCGCGCAATCTGTTGAGTGCTCAATGATCTTAATGGTAAATAAACCATTTGCAAAAATATCAAAGTCATATCTTTGCATATCTGCAATGCGATGCATGTAAGAGTTAACTAACCCCCTGTGTGCGGGTTCGATCCCGGCCGAGGTGCCCGGATTTTCGAAGGGCGGAAAATCCATAGTAGCCATGTGACGCTTGTGGCATGTAAAAGAACCCTGGCGTATGCCCGACAAAATTAAATACCTCCGACATCTCACCCTAATGAGATCTCACATTCTCCCAACCATACAGTTCGGATATGGTTAACTGAGCGGGACATCTGGTGAAGAAAGCGAGTCAAATCCCAGGCGCATTAGGGGTCCGCCCGCGAGGTGCGCCTGCTCGATAAGGTCCCCAAGCCCGCGTCTGGGGTAGGCGTCCAAGGAAGCCTGGGTCGAAAACGCGGGTTCGAAACAACTGCTTAAGGGCAGTCTCCCCGCTAATAGCCCCATACGATAAATAAATCCCCTACCAAGCGCTGCAGCTGCCTCAGGTCTCCACCACCAACTCTCCTTCTCCGTCCCATCGCGTCACCCAGGTCACTGCTCTATCCTCCTCCCTTTCTTCCACTACCCGCGCCTCCGTCTCCCTTCCACCCCTGCACGCCCCCCCCCGAGCCCAGCACCCAGCGGTGCGCCTGCGCGGGGAGCGTGACACGGAGCCTGATTTCATTACGCAATTCCTAACTGCCTGATTAGGGACAGCCACACCTTGCGCGTGAGCGTCCTAGTAACGAGCCCCAGCCCTGGCGCCCCTGCTGCGCAACAACCCCCCCCCCCCCCCCCCCCCCCCCCCCCCCCCCCCCCCCCCCCCCCCCCCCCCCCCCCCCCCCCCCCCCCCCCCCGCCCCCCCCCCGCCCCGCCCCCGCCACGCCCCCGCCACGCCCCCGCCACGCCCCCGCCACGCCCCCGCCACGCCCCCGCCACGCCCCCGCCACGCCCCCGCCACGCCCCCGCCACGCACGTCACGCTCCGCCCCGCCCCGCCACGCCCCGTCTCACCCCTGCGACGCCACGCCCCGTCCCACCCCTGCGACGTCCTGCCCTGCCCTGCCCCGCCCCGCCCCGCCACGATCTGCCTCGTCACGACCCGCCACCCCCCGCCACGCCACGCCCCTCCCCGCTCCGCCCCGCCACGTCCCCGCCACGCCGCCGCCGCTCCCGCCACGCCCCGCCCCGCCCCCGCCCGCGCCCGCGCCGCGCGCAGAATCCTCCCAGGCAGCTAATGGCAGCGAACGCCCCAAACGAGACGACTTGTCACCAGTAAGATGGTGCGCTCCCAAAAGTGGGGGAGATTGCTTTCTTAATAATGCGACAGTCGTTCCGTGAAAACAGAGATTTAATGAGATAAACAATAGAGTCGGGTAGAGGGTTGATCTAATGAGTAATCGTATGTCAAGATTAAATAATAGATTTGGTGGTTCTGTAAGGCAACAATAAATACGGTAATCTCTGCTGATTTCAATGTAACCTTTAGAAAAGTATATGTAGTTTGTTTGTGAGAGGACGAGTATGGTATATTCTTTATACCCGACTGCGCGGATGCAAACAAATGTTTGGCTGTGGATCTTGAATATTTCTTGGTTCCCATCTTGTGTTCAAAATATTGTTGAATCAACTTAGAGTTTCTGTATTGTCCTTGGAGTGTCGGTGTTACCGCTTTTAATTTCAAAAATAATTTAATGAAGAAAATGGCTAATGCGTTGCGGCTATTTTTTAGATAGATTTTGCTTAACGCTGTCATATCTCTAGTGAAAGCTGAATTAATGCATACCTATCTTCTAATGTGCTGCTATATGAGTAAAATGCAGAAAATTCACATTTATATAACGTCCCAGATAACGACCAGGCACACGCGATATTATAAGACTTTTTTTGAATAATTAATGCGTTAGTGTATTTATGTTTATGTATGAAGGTGTTAGTTTTTTATTATTATTATTATCATTAATCTCATGACAAACTTCAGACTGCTAAGATCGCTTAGACTCATCAATCAATTAGACTTACCTACGAAGGTATCTTAAAACTATTATATATTCCAATTTGCACTTTAATATATTTTCAAGTCTGTTCTATTGGTCAAGTATGTCAAATTTAAGAAATTTGTTCCAAATATTAATAGTCATTATCACTACCAATACTTACCAGTAATGAACCTTCTTATTATATTCTTCTCCCTTTTCCATTTTTTTTCTAAAAATACTCCTTAAAATGGCGAGATCTCGTTTGGCAAAGCGTTCATTTCTCAGTCATCGAAAATATTTTACCACTGCATCTAAGGATTTTAAGGAAGAGCTGCAGGTTTAAGATCAAAAAGATTCTTATATGACCGTGAACTTAAAATATGTATACCCCCGTTGGTTCAACTCGTATACAGAGCGTGGTTACAAACTTCAACTTCCATTCGGTACTATATTTTTAGAGACAATCGTAATATGCTTCTTCTCTCTCTCTCTCTCTCTCTCTCTCTCTATATATATATATATATATATATATATATATATATATATACATATATATATATATATATATATATATATATATATATATATATATATATATATATATATTCCACCTGTTTATGTCTCTCTCACCTTCTCTTGCACACAACGGAATATGTTCATTCATGTGGGAAGATTTGAAAGAAAATGAAAATAATTTTCATTTACTAAGGACATTCATAATTTTTCGCAAAAATATATTTCCTTTCTAATATTGGTATATTTTTAGCTTGTCTCTTTATTTCACAACTGTCGTATGCAAAAGTCAGTGAAATGTATTATAAAAGAGTGGAATGAATTAATACTCACGTTGTTTTTCCTTATATTTCATGTCCCGGAACACATTGTAGAACTAGCAGGAAAGGCTCATTTTGTTTCGAACATATTATTAGTCGTGTTAAAAAATGTATATTTTTAAGGCACGTAATGTGACTAGTTCCTAATGGTACTAGTTCCTATTTTGTGTAAAAACGTGTTTCAAAACTTCCTTACTGTGAATATAGTGACGTACAGAGACGAAATTTCAAAATTCATTAACCGTTACATATTGTGTATAACACATTTTAAATTAAATTAAATTAAATTAAACTGGCTATCCGATGCACTTTCACTTTTCAAAACGCCAATACAATGTTGGGAAGATTGCAAAGTAACACACTAGTAGGAAGAATTTTCTAAATATAACCTTTATAATTCATCTTTGTTAAATGTATAAAAAAGATTCTATTAAGTAAAAACGTACTTTGATGAAATAAGAGAATACTTTAACATATAATTAGTACCTATTATCGTAACACATTTATTATTGTTATTTTTCAAAGTAATAATTTCGCATGTACAGTGTAATAAACTTCTGTTCGTTGTTTTCTGATATACAACATGTAAAATAGAAAACAATAAACACAGATTTCGTTGACTGGATCAAATCCTCTTCAATAAAAGTCTGACTCTTTGTATTCGAAGTCCAATTACAGCAGTCCCAGTTATTTTCATCGACGAGCGAAAAGAACGTCGCGGTATCGTTTAGCTTTCATTGTGCTCGCATCCGCCGCTCCGCGTCGCGTCGCGTCGCTTTGCCCTGACGCAGAGCTCGTCTGACTGAGCCCCGCGTCGGTCGCGCAGTTCTCCAGATGAAACGCCCTCTGAGAGCGCGGTCTGCCGCGAAACCTATTAGTGAAAGGAGCGCCCACCCCCCGATGATTTCTGAGCTCTGTCTTGGCTTGCGGCATTCACTCGAGGTTGTTTCTGCCTCCCCCTCCCTACTCCCCTCCTGCTGTGACTTCCCTTCTTTTGGTATTTTCCCTCCCTGTCTTATCCATCATCTTTCCTTGTGGCATTCATTCGAGGTTGTTTCTGCCTCCCCCTCCCTCCTCCCCTCCTGCTGTGACTGCCCTTCTTTTGGTATTTTCCCTCCCTGCCTTATCCATCATCTTTCCTTGTGGCATTCATTCGAGGTTGTTTCTGCCTCCCTCTTTCTACTCCCATCCTCCAGTGACTTCCCTTCTTTCTGTATTTTCCCTCCCTTTCTTACCCATCATATTTCCTTGTGGCATTCATTTGAGGTTGTTTCTCCTCCCTCTTTCTACTCCCCGCCTCCTGTGATTAGCCTTCTTTCTATATCCCCCCCTTTGTTACCCATATCCTTCCCCGCCCCTTTCCCATTCCATTTCTTTCCCACCCCTTCCCTTCCATATCCTTCATCTCCCCGTCCTAACCCACTTCCGCCATTCCCAGCATTTCCCTCTTCCCCTTTGCCATTCCCCTTTCACACTCTCCCTTCTTCTGTCGTCTCCACCCTGTGTGGCTTCCCCTCACCTTCCCTCTTACATTTCCCCCACCCCTTCCGCCTTCCCCTCCACCGCCGACGGGTTGGGCCTCACCCCTCTCTGCATATTGAGAGTCTTGCTTTATTATTCTCGGGAAATGGAATGGGGACAACAATCTTAGCAGGCGCTGCCCGGAGACAGCAATCTGTCGGTACAGAATTAATTAAAGTCTTGATTTGTTTGGCGAGTCTATCCACGCACTGTTTCTCCCTCCTCGTGTAATTACACTAAGATTACAAATTTGTTAGGGTGGTTGCGGTGGCAAGGCATGGTGATTCCATTCAATGTCGTGTAGTATTGATTGAGCATTTGTTAAGTATTCAAATTTTAAAAAATAGTGATTTTTTTCTTTCATTCCAATTGAAGTGCAACACCACTGTTATGTCTGATGTAATTTGAAATATTAATAGACATAAATACATAAACATATTCAGTACATAAGTACTTAAAAATAATTATCGACAACACTATCTTCTAAATATTTCTCTGAAGAGACCGATTCTGCATTTTTGTCGTTTTCTTCTGGTCTTTCAATTTTGATTTGATATGCTCCGTTGTAATAGCGACTCTTCATTGACACAGATAGAAACATTTTGAAGTACAGCATATTTCAATTAATACTTTAATTACAGTCTCAACCCTCCATTGACTATTTTATTAATCTCATTTTTATGCATATAGTATTTTTTTAATACCGCACAATAAATGACGCAACTTTAATTTTTTCTATTGTGAGAAAATTGAAAGTGTTAAGCAAACCCAGATGCACCATTTTTTGAGCTAAATATAATTGTACTATATTTTCTTAATTATGGAACCTATTTCCTGTGACAAAAAAAATTAAGTCATCTACAATTTCAAAGTTTGAAAAACTGTCAACAATTCCATGTTTCATGGTATGTGACAAACATCGAAGGAACGCAACTTGTTTCAAAGCAGTAATTAATTTGATTATTAAATAGTAACAGAGTAGTATAATTAATGTTTGACCAGTTGTCTCCCATTTTGAGGTAACTGTGGCACCCCACAAGTTCAGAAAAGAAACAGTCATATTATATAATTAGTCATACATTGAAATAAATGTTGCGCCATCAGATGTACTTCAGTAGTATTTTCTGTTTATAAATATTTGCTTAGTAATGAGTATTCAAAAGTTTTGAAACGCTTATGACAAGTCTAATTGTCAAAAAGTATAATTATGATATTTCATGGGATATTATGATCAAATTACAATATTTAATGGGAGAACCACATGTTATAAATAGAGTTACAAGCCACAAATGTCCAGGGCGACCGTTTCATTTTAAGGATAGTAAAAATATTAAAGGAAAATTAAGGATAGGAATGGTCCGTACAATAATTTCACAACACGTAAAATGAGTAAGAATTTATTTAATTATCTTTCACATAATCATTCAATTTACTATGCTATTACACTAGACATATTTGTATTTAAATAGAACCAAACTGTGGCGAATGCCCGAGCCAGGCCATTTAGTGCAGGACCCTGCGCTGCCATTTTGTTGAACGAAGACACGACGTGTGACGTCATTGCGGCGTCGGGCACTCGCTGCGAGAAATATTTCCTCGAGAAAACTTTCTTAAAGCTTCATACCGGCGTTGGCGATATCGCACTTTTAATTACTTTGTAAAAAATATGACTTTTTAGATAATATAGTAGGTACTTGCGAATACACTCGAATATTTAGAGTAGTATTCTCTTTTTTTTTTGTACTTCTCATCCACTTTATCAAAACGTTACAGTACCTACTGCATTAACACGCGATTCGCTAATGCTTTTTTTAATAATACAACAAACTACGTTTCATGGAATGATAAAAAGATGTAGATGAGAGTGTGCGTGGGTTCATGACAGTCTCTCTAATCTATGAAACAAAACATTTAAAAAAAAACACATTACAAATGAGTGAAACCAAGGAGACCTAAGCGCTGGCGAGGCAATCGCAGCGCTCTCGTGTTAAAATCAAGTGCGGAAATAAATTAGAGGGGGCTGGTGAGGGCGGGGGCGGGGCTCAGCGGCCCGAGTACTGCTTGACGATGCGGTTCCACTCCTTGGGGTAGTGGCGCTGGATGTGGGACAGCGTGCGCTGGATCTGCCGGGTCTCCTCCGGGGTGCACTGCGGGCAGGTGCCGCGCAGCACGAGCGGGGCCAACGCTGCAACGAACAAATGAAAATATAATAAAGAAATATATAATGAAAAAGAATAAATATATAATGAAAAAGAATAAGTATATAATAAATATATAAGATATAATAAACATAGAATAAATATATAATAAAAACGAATATAATAAATAATATATTAACCCTTAAAATCTGTTTGGGGTCGTTTTTTACCCCAGGGGCAAATAATAAATATATAAGATAAATAATAAACATATAGAATAAATATATAATAAATATATAAGATATAACAAACATAATAAATATATAATAAAAAGAATATAATAAATAATATATTAACCCTTAGAATCTGTTTCGGGTCGTTTTTGACCCCAGGGGCAAATAATGATTTGCAACACATTGAAAATTATTCTCATGAATTTCTCTTTTTAGATATGCTATTTATGTCCAATTTTACATGTTTGTAAACTTCTCTTTTTTTTTAAAAAAAAATAATTTTATTTTTATGTGTAGCGGACATAAACGGCACATTTGACGTCTATATTACAAAAATAAAAATTCTTAAAACGAGTCCTTTTACGCTTTGTAGTATTATGTTACGTTTCTGATTGATCATTTGGGGTATTTGTCTATTACGATTTGGTACCTCTGTTTCAAACATTTTCATGCTGGTCAAATGGACACCTAGGTATAGTTATGATGATCTGCTAGATTGTTTTTTTCTGAAAACAACAGTATTCTTTATTTAGTGCGATGTAGGGGTCAAAAAATACCCCAAACAGAATCCACGTAAATATGGAGAAACAGAGCCGAAGGGTTAAAACAGTAAAAAGAACGATGTTGATGTCCCTCCTGCTTGGCTCTGAATTAACAGTTTTAAACAAGTGAGATACCAAAAAGAGAAAGAGAAACAAAATAGGAGTGGAGGTCACTATATTTTCAATAGATCGCAGCTTTCTATTCTTAATAAAAAGTACTAAATTTGTGTTGATTGAAATATGCAGCTAGATGACTTCATTAGCAACTTAACGAGTTAGCGGGAAATGGAATAGCAGTTGATCTTACTTAGAGACCATAGTGTTGTGCGATCGTTAAAACTATTGTTTGTGACCATCAATTGTAATTATACAATGATTTTTTTATGTATTATTCTTGTGATATCTACGAAAACATTAAAGAAGGGGAGTGAGTTCTGATTATTATTTGGAAATTACATTATACATTTTGTTACATATATTAAAGTAAGATTTATAGGAGGATTTACTGTTATAGACGAAAGTAATATACATGTAAATACGTGTAAAGATATTGGTAAATATAAAACACAATGTATGTTCATGGAACTGTAGTATATTCTGTCGTAACTTTTCTACAGCATTTCCTTCTGTGTGACGTAATTGCACAGGTTCAACTAGTCAATAAATAAATAAAATATTTTTTAATTTTAATAAAAAATATTTTTTAAATATTTTCTTAAACAGCGAGGTAAACGCTATACGAGAATGAATAGAAATGTAACCTAGCACGCAATATGCTTGTTGCTAGACAGGATGATAGGGAATTAAAGGATTTGTTTGACAGATGTTTAATGCAATTGTAGGAAGATCGAATAAATAATTTGTGATTAGGCTGAGGCGTGTGTCTAGTTCTTCACAGTTAGAATTTCTACAAGATATCCCTATGTTCGTTAACAGTTTAATTCATATACCAAGTGAAGATTGAAAACGATGCAGTCATCAAATGCACGTCACGTTAAAGAGATAGGCCCACAAAAATGCTTTAGATTTGTAATCAAGATTCAGGATATCAAGATTCTCAAATCTTTTATTTCAAGCGTAAATAGCCTTCCTGATAAATGTGTTTTATAGTGCTTGTCCTCAACGTCAATACACACTTACATCACTCATATTTTCATAGAAATACAACACAGAAAGCAATCTACACACAAGACGTCGTCCAGGTACAACGGATTCCAAATCCAACGAATTCGAGAACTATGAGAATTACCAGAAAAAATCCAAGAATTGAAAAAAGCGTTATTTGATATCATCTTTAATGTGGCGTGCAAATAACTGCTGTACCATTTGATGTATTTATGTAATATATTATTCAACTACTATTTAGCTTTAGTAACATTCTGTATTAGAAGACAAAAGACATCAATGAGTAAGAAAGTGGCAGATGTCTCAAAACTTAAGCCAAGGGTTTATAATCAGCTTCTCAAAGTTCCTTTCTCCCATAATTTAATTATAAACACCGAAAAGGTCAAAATGGGTCTCAGAATATTTTATCGATTGATTCAATGTTCTTGTAGAATGTCCCACTGAGACTTTTTCTTTTGAAAGAAGTAACTTCTCTGTGATTATACAGTGATGGTGTGTTAGTACTAGAGAAATACTTCTATCGTTTGAGAAGCATTTTTAACAGTCCTAATAATAATTCGCGATGAGGTAATGTTCATGTTTACGATATATTTTAATAATAGGTTTGTTGTATTAGCAATCACGTATTCCGCAGATACCTCTCACCGCCCCTTGGTGGGAAATGTGTTTGATTAATTTTAATTGGTCCCCACTGAACGCACCCATCGAAACGTCACAAATTAACGTATGTGGTTTTGAATTTACCGGACTTGGTGGATCGAAATGAAATTTTACATCTAATAAGTGCCTTTGGTCATTTTGCACTCGCTTATTTGTGTAAATCCTCTAATCAGAGAAAGTAATTGCATCAGGGTTAATTGATACTGGTGAATTGCTCTCCCGTCTGTATTAGTTGATCCAATAATTATATTATCGATCCACTTCGGTACCGTAAATGTACTTATTATTGAATTGTACAAATTTTGGCTTGTAAGATAAGTATTATTCTACGGCCATGAGAAATGAATGATGATTTCCAATATTGTAAATATGTTATAAGCATGGAATCGATTTTCATGTTCACAAATGTGGAAAATTACTCCCCCTAAAATAGAACAAACATTGGAGAATTCTCTCCTCAGTCGTGTGTGTGAAATCGTTTACACGAACGTACTACTAAAGTATTTAAATGTAGGCATTATGAGTTGTTTTCCATTTTTGCGCGTTTTGTGGCGACGGAAATTTGTTATCCATATTCAGAAATTAATAATTATTATTTATAATGTTGTATTTCAATGCGGTAAAGTGAGCAGACACAAATTGGAATATAACACATGAATTGTGCGTATTTTGTATGTACAGAAACTCGTTAAAACTCTGTAAATTGCCAAAAGTTTGCTTATTTTAATACTCTGTTTATCGTGTATTATGTGAACCAAGCTTTACGCGGAAATAAATCGATTTGAATTTTGTTACAAGACCACAGAAAAAATTGGATTAGTAGAACACTATCGTACCATTAACCTGCTCTTTGTGCCCCTTTAATATTTTCCAGGTATCTACCAAATACAATTAGCTTACAATTATATATTATTATGTCAATCGTTGCTGCATACTATAATGATGTATTGTCAGAATTTTATAACGCTTCTTAAAACAGCAGATAGGAGGAGAGAGCAGGACTGGTTGCCATCAGCTGGTAGTTTTTAATGAATGTTTCACTGTCGAACTTTGGTTCATTAGGAGTCATCGAGCCAAGATGTGCCAAACCACCCTACATATGGGGTTTGTTGGTTTAAGCCATGAGGTGAGTCGGCAATTGCGTGAGATAGTATGGCACATTACTTCCGTGAGAGTGTGGAGTAATAAATCAATGTCAATAAGAATAATTAGCTTTTTTCTTGAATTTTTCCACATCTAATTATAATCCAAGATTTTTTCGCAGTGGAAGCCAAGATGCTACACATCTATCAACTATTGTATATCAATAATTGTAGGATGTTAAACATCAAACAACTATTACAAATTCATTTAAAAAATTCAAATAATATCAACTCGGTAGAAAAATATTTCAAGGTTTTATTTACACAAATGAAAATCTAAACAAGTTTTTTACCATTTAGTCTTACAAAACAACCTCACGTTGGCAACTATCACAGCCTTGGCAGTTTCAAAAATATGTACGCATTTAAAAATCAGTCTTTAATTTCATTATATATATATATATATATATATATATATAATACACATCCGTAACTTTAACAACTCCTGCAGTTTCGAACCGTTAAAGTTATTGTAATGCATGACGGAAGGGCATGGGGAAATAATTGATATATGTAGTCATTTCTATTTTATCACTTGTCTCTTACGAGATATTGAGGTAACTTAATCGTGTCAAATGGAACTGTACATATTTTTAGTCTATTATGACGAACGTCAAAAGATGAATACAATTATATATATATATATATATATATATATATATATATATATATATTGTTATCTGTTAGATGAGTGTTTTTGGACAATTATATATTTATAATTATATATAAATATATATAATCAGTCTGAGTCAATTAATGAACAAATATGCAGTTGTGTGAGTGTGTGTGTGGAGAGGGTAAGGGAGTGAGACTCACTCTTGAGGCGGCGTCCGACGGGGTCGCAGGGCGCCTCGCCCAGCGCGCACTTGAGCTGGCGCGTGAGGTAGCGCTTGTCGTTGAGCGCGTGCTCCAGGGCCTCGTCCGAGATCTTGGGCCGCGGAGCCGCCTGCTGCGCCGACACGCACACCACGCACAGCACCGCCAGCAGCGCCAACGCCGCCACGCGCGGGCACACCTGCGCACACCCAGCACACTGCGGTTTAGAGCGAGCGCTACCACGTCTCAGCACACTGGCAATGGATTCGTTTCCCTCAGACACCACATTAAATAATAATAATAATAATAATAATAATAATAATAATAATAATAATAATAATAATAATAATAATGTATGTTTTGGCGTTATTGGGTCGGTAGTCCGACTTCGCCGGCCAGCTACTGGTGTCCTCCATGCCTGGGTCTAGTTAAATTTCCATACTTGTGGGTAAGAGCGACATCAGGCGAACATGGCGTATTCTCTTGATCGTAATTAGCAATATCCGCCTGCTTGCGCTTTTCTTCGTCACACAGCTACAGAATCTGGGACGATTTGAAAGGAAAGCTACAACTCTGTTTTTGCGTGGACCGAGAATCGAAACCGGGACCACAGCACGGGAAGCTTGGACGCTCCCCATGAGCCATCCCAGACGCTATTAATAATAATAATAATAATAATAATAATAATAATAATAATAATAATAATAATAATGACAATGACATCAACAAGAATTCGGATTGGTTTGGAAGAAGTACCGAAGTGTAGAGCAGGAAAAGTTTGGACCGTAGAGAGAAAAAAGGCGCACAGCCAAAGAACGAAAGAAATATGGGCACGAAGAAAGGCTAAGAAACACATCTGAGTATTTTGCGTAGTACCAATTAGGCTTATTCGGAAGAAAAAGGAGAAGAACTCGCCGATTGGATGACCGAGATCGCGAAGACTAGTGCAGTGGCGGTCGCGGACAAGATGAGTCGGTCGGAGTGGCGGTCGAGGGTTCGAGTCCCGCCTCGGGCATGGTTGTATTGTGTATGTCTCTCTATGTTTGTGTGTGTGACTATTTCATCATTCATTATCCTCATCATCATCGTCATCATAACTTCACTCCATCCATCCAAAAAAAATCAACGCGTCTTATCGACCCCAAGAGTTATCTCCAAACAATTGAAATCAACACTACTAACTATAAGTATCATACAGAGTACATCCCTAACTACACAAATCAGTCTTCCTAGACAGTTGCCATATTTGGAGAATGTTTTTAAACTCCTAAAAGGGTGTACATATGTGTAAATGTTTGTAAATAAGTGTAAATACTGTATAATATTGTTATTTTCTCTACGATCTCCGGTGTATATATGACGTAAAGCTGTATGAATTCTTGTGTTTGCTAGCACCGAATTTGTACAAAATAACCCGTCTAAAAGTTGAGAAAGTAGAACATAATAATAGTGTTCCGCGCTATTTTAGTCACATCTGCGCACACCACCAAGCACGCCCTTTGCACACCTGTTCCTCTACAGCCGCTACACACTCCTTTAGAGCAAGCGCTACCAATTGCTAACACATCTCAGCACAATCGAGCTCACAGACGATGGATTCGTTTCCATTTTCGTGTTTCCGGGCGCGTCAACTGCTTTGGTCATTATTCCCGGTATTGTAGTGCATGATTTTCTCGGGAGATGGCGGTGATCTTCCCCCGCTGGATGGCGAGATCCGGCGCCGACCTACCGTCGGCTAGTGGGGATTCCCCCTTACCAGGACTCTCCCACCAGCGGGGCACCGCCCCAGCCGGGACAAGCGCTAAGCTCCAGACATGTGTGGTAATGTAGTGCATGTTAGCGTAATTGTGTGTGTGGAGAGAGGATAGGACAAGGAAGAGGAAGGACAGATCGCGCGTGGCCCGTGGCCCGTTTCGTAGGGTACTGCACCAGCATTTGCCTGGTGTTTATCAGAGCAGCCGGCCGCTAGAATTCTCCTCCAGACAGCGACTGAATTTGACCTAAGTGGAAAGCTAGTGTCGAAAATCCTGCCGCCGTCAGGGCTCGAACCTAGGACCTCCCGATCAGAGGCGCTGCAGTGACATCAGTTGATGCACTGAGCTACCGCTCCCGGTCGTTTCCCTCAGACTCCACATTAGTAGCTAATAGATAATAATAGTGCTCCATGTTATTTTAGAGTAGCTATGAAAACAGCTATTTTAGACGAGCGAAGAATCATAAAATGTGTTATATAGCTCTAAGAAAATTTATTTATTTCGGAAAAGGGGTAGTTGGCTGGAAATATGTACTATGATCTAGTGTTTCTGAACGTTGGCACATTAAAATCTATTCGACCGCGATATTGCTGTTCGGTAATAATTTTCAGTAGCTTGCGTTACAATGATGGAAATAAGCATTTGCTCAGTTCTACGCTTTACATGACAATAATGAGCACTGTAATGAATGTTTTTCAAATGACAATGTTATCATGCTAATAGAATTTTCATTTATACACATGAAAGATATTAGACGCAGTCTGTATTATTGTGTTCTAGGATGCAAATCATTGCAAACTCAACAGCTTTGGCATTAATGAGAGCTACAAATTTATCAATATTGGCATGAAAGTCATATATGTAAGTTTCAAAGGTAATAATAATAATAATAATAATAATAATAATAATAATAATAATAATAATAATAATAATAATAATAATAATAGGTAGGTGAGGATAATTTTTCTGTTAATTTTCGAAAAAATCAATTTTGTTTTAATAATTTGTTATTGTACATTTATGCGAGTAATTTCCAGTAAGATATTCGCTTCTGCGCCATTCATGTATTTCTGGGATATTGTTCTTTCTTCATTTACCAAACAGGAGAAATTACGAAGCTACCAATCTGAACACTATGATGTTTAAAGTATACATACTCAATGGTCATACTAAAAGTATAATACATCAAATACATACTCAACGGTCTACCGTTCGACATCTTCTGCACGCATCATGAGGCCTAACAGGACCACATACATACTCAACTCCTCATATAAGAACGCTATTATCTTTACATTTACATGGCTGGCTATTTTCTAGTAACAAACATGGGAAAACGCAACTTTTAAAAAGAGGTCAGAGTATCCCATTCTATCGGCAATACAAGAAAATTCTCGTTCTACATTTTAAAAAACAATTTAAATTTTAATTAAATTTAATAGTTATACTCTTTAAAACAAGGAATTTTGTAATATTTCATCTACAAAAAATACTGAAATAAGTTTCTCTCTTGAAATGTTTGCACATACTCATATATATTTGCTCAGGGGGTACACCACATTAGATTCAATTCCAAACGATTCAAGAGACAACTTTCATTTATTTTAATATGAGCAAGCGAATATTACAAAACAAACAACAATGTCTCCCATTTGTGGAAAAAGTAAGCAAGTATAATTCCCATAGGAACAGATAGTACGATATCGACTCAAGAGGAAGGGAGTCTGGAAAGACCATTTAAGAGATGGGAAGACTTATGTTGTAAGGGCACGTCATAATGAATCCGTGTACTTCGAAATTCTCGTTCTAGCAAACACTGAGCCCCTCCCACGCCTGGAGCCAAATGCTTCTAACCCTCTTTAATCCACAATCCTATTCGGCCATTCGACATGCACATGAACAAATTTATTTAGTTCATTTATGAATTAGAAGCCCTGTGGAAGACCTCAGATTCAATTGTTCGAACTTATGGCAGAAAATTTCAGAAATAATAAATGACATCGTTTAACAGTATTTCCCTATCAAAAAAACCCCTGTCCATCATCGTTGGAGAATCAATTGGCCGTTTGCTCAGAAATTTTTTTCTGACGAACCCGTCTCCACACAGGTCGTTCCTTAACTGGCGCGTTGCCTCGTCCACCCACGTTCCATCGGGGGAGGAACGCTGCCACCTCCTGGGGTAAAACTTGCACTATTTTCAAGGGATTAATTACCTCAGCAGAGGACGCGCCACGAATCCATTCTCGCTTGCGTGCAACCGGCTCCCATCGTCCCGCGTGGTCAAAGATTCCGAGTTCATGCATCGTCTGCTATATCATTTCAGTAGTATACATACCTTTGCGGCTCTCACACGCAACAATTCTTTATAAATGAGGTCCCTAAAGAAAGAGAATTTCACGGAGACGTGACTAATAGCACTTTGCCTTAAAAATATGATTTGTTTTAAAATCGCATCTAAATATTCATGTTAAATGTAATCCGCAACACTATGCTGTATTTGTGCATCTATATCGTTAAATAACTCCTAAACGAAACGTTTTAAGGCCTTAGAAACTAAAATTTTGAGACCGAAGGTCTTTAAGGAACGTTTTCCACACCGTAATCTGCAGGATGAGATCTTGAACATTCTATTACATTTTTGCTGATTCAACGTTTCTCAATTCTACCCAACTTGTTCAGAGCCTGTAGAATCAACTGTATGTGAAATTACACTAATTATTTGATATTCTAGGTGATTGAATTACACGGGTGTACCTCTCTGCTCGGTAATAACATTCAATAAGAATAGTTTGTGTAGACAAGAGGGAATTGTATTGATGTCAATTTCAAGGAGACGTATAGAACAAGTGGCGGAGGTTAAGAGGGTCTTGAAGAAAGAGATACATTAAAGATTCAATATGGAAATGGAAAAACAGGGAAGAGGGTGAGGTGCAAAAATTCTCGCACGAGTACGCTAGTCATTCGTTAATGCGCAGAAGCCTCCGTTGGCGTTCGCTCACACACCTCCCGGCCACGCCCCCTCCACAATCCCCTTGTGAGTGGGTGGAGCACCACTGCATACGATGGATCTGCTATCCCCTTAGTCAGAGAGATGTTCTGCCACGTATCGTAATCATTTAATGCGTTTTAACGTAACTTCCCACCGCACGTATATTTGCACTGTGCGCCAGAACTGTTTCTTTTGTTACATTGTAATTTATTCAATAGGAGCAACAAGTTCTACGTGTGGCCACATCAAAAAACCTCATAATATTTGGGGGACCCTAGTGTTCGAATGTGCTGCAGTCAGACTGGCATATCAACGGCATTGCAGTTGGTGCCTACTTACGACATGTGCGAATTTTGAAGCATGGTGGACCGAGCGACAGTTTTGTAACCCTACCTTTCAAACTATTAAAATTCTGCAAGTGGGTGCAACAGAACTACTCACAATTCATTGAAAGTGGTGGCACAGGTCACAGCAGAATGATGTTGTGTATTCCGTCTATTATGGCTTTTACAGGTAACAAGGGACCTCAATGCTGGATGCCGATTAAATTTTTGTCATTCTCACCGTCTCCTTCAGATTTTTAAAATATAAATGATTAGGGCGATACACGTTGCCGTGTGGAACATCTCCGCAAAACCCATTGTCGAGAATCTTCGTTAGCTCAAATGTTCTTAATTTTCAATAGTTATAAAGTATAAAATTTTCTTTCTTAATTTTAGAAAAATATCGACTACAAAGAATATCCCCTATCCCATTTATTTTTTACTTAGACAAATGAATAGGAGGAATTTGATCACTGATTCTTACATAGCTGCAATAATAATTCTCATATAATTTCCTAATTATCTATAATAATTTCATTTGTTAAAAATATGTTTAATTCGTTGACCATGAGAAATCACAAGAACTTAATTAAATCCATAAACGAAATCTGTAGAAGCACAATCTACGGACCGGCAAACCTGAAGATTCCATAAAAAGTAAACACTTATGTCGAGTTTTAATGTTTCAAATAGTCCTATAAATCTAAGCATCAGATTCATACTCAGTAAATAGCATTGTGTGATTCACATACCATTACCAGTATCATACACCTTACTCAAAACAACAATCTTCCAGGTCACTTCAGCGCCCGGAATCTCTAATCAATCAAAACCCAGTTTCACACAAAAACTTGATAAAACTTGCATTACAATTTCTCTTTACATAGCAGTATACGCATTTAATGCGTGACTCTTCTCTGGGTCAGTCTTTTCTCGTCGTGCAGCGTGTACTGGGTGCGCTCCGCGGAGGGTTACCTGCAGTTCGGTGCTGCGCTTTCCACGCCCCCGCGCGCGTTCGGCCCGCGATCGACCGGCGCCCTCCGCCCACCCCCGCGACTATTTCCACTGCAACTTATTACTCCGGGCATTGCGCGCATTACTGCTGCGCTCTCCCCACTGCCACCCTCCCACCCTCGCCGCCCGCCGCCCCCGCGGTTTCCGACGGCGCGCGGCTTAGCGCTGGATCGCCACCGGTAATCGCACCCCGCCCCTGACGCCGGCATTGCCCCCTCCGCAGGCAACCCAGCCCCCGCCAAACCCTGCTCCGCCCACGCGCTACGTATGCACCTGCACTCGCATCGCTGCGACCCCGCCTTCACCCCTACCCTCTCTCTCTCTTTCCCTCTCTCACTTTCTCTCTGTCCCTCTCTTTTTCTCTCTCTATCCCCTCTCTCTGGCTTTCTCTCCTTCTCAGCCTCTATCTTCCTCTCTCACCCTCTCTATTCTTCTCTCTCCGTCCCTCCCGCTCTCACTGCCTCTCTCTCACTCCCCCTCTCTCACTCTCACTCCCCCACTCTCACTCTCACTCCCCCACTCTCACTCTCACTCCCCCACTCTCACTCTCACTCCCCCACCCTCACTCTCACTCCCCCTCTGTCACTTTCAACCCACCTCTCTCACTCTCACTTCCCCTCTCTCACTTCTTCTCTATCACTTCCCCTCTCTCACTCACTCCCTCTCTCACTCACTCCCTCTCTCACTCACTCCCTCTCTCACTCACTCACTCTCTCACTCACTCCCTCTCTCATTCACTCTCACTCCTCTCACTCACTCACTCTCACACTCCCTCCCTCTCTCTCGCTCCCTCTTTCTATCTTCCACTCTCACACGCCGCTCCCGGTCACACGTTGCTTCCGCTCACAATCCGATCCCGCTCACACGTCGATCTCGCACACCGATCCTGCTCACACATCGCCTCCGCCCATCCCGCCGCTGCAACGCACACTGCCCGTCCAGACCTCGGAACTCAAACTCCCTTTGTTCCCGACCACACGCCGCCGCACGCCCCGCTTGCACTCAAACCAGCTTGCACACTCCTCCCACGGCCCCGCTCCCGCCCATTCACCGCTCCGGCTCCCGCTCCTCCCTCTGGCTTCGCCAATACTCCACCCACACCTGTTTCTCGCGTTCGCCCCCAAACTACCGTCGCTCTCGCCTCCGCCCTCGCCACCGCAGCCGTTTGCGTCCGCACGGCCACTATGCATATGCTACCTCGGCCTTTTACACGTTGCTGCCGTTATCCACGCGTCGATCCCCACCGCTCGCATTCCTGGCTACCCACCTCCGCCAGCGGCTCCGCTCGCGCCGCACCTGCCCCGCCCCCTCCCCGGGCCCCTCCCCGACGCGGCGGACTAATCATAATTAAATCCCGGCGCGGAAGGGCCTAGTTATCTTTACCGGGACTGAACAAACAGCGCGGGAGACGCGGCCGGGAGCTCGGACCAGCAACCAGGAGAGTTGACTCAGGGCGTCAACTGATGTCACTGCAGTCCCTCTGACAGGGAGGTCCTAGGTTCGAGTTCCGACAGTGGTAAGGTTTTCGACACTACCTTGTCAGCTATGTCAAATTCAGTTGCTGTCTACAGGAGAATTCTAGCGGTCGGTTGCTCTGATCGGTAGTTTTCCGTGGTTTATCCGAACACCAACCGAATGCCAGAGCAGTACTCTAACAAACGGGTCACGCACCGCGCGCGATCTTTCCTTCCCATTCCTTGTCCTACCATCTCCCCTTATATACACACTTACACTAACATGCGCACATGCCGGGAGACCGGTCGGGAGCTTAGAGCTTGTCCCGGCTGGGAAGTTGCCTCGCTGGAGGTAGATACCTGGTTTGGAACCTAGCCGACGGTTGGTCGGCGCCGGATCATGCCATCCACTGAGAGAACACCGCTACCTCCCGAGGAAAAAACTGCCCTACACTTAAGGGACTAAAGACCTTAGTAGTTGACGCGCCCGGAATCACTAACAACCAACCTCCGAACAGCACCTTCCCCGTCCCGCATCTCCACGCCCTCAACAACATCCCCGCCCCGCCTGCCCCCCCCCCGCCCCCCCCCGCCCCGCCCCCTTCCGCCCCATCACTGCCCCCCGCGCGGATTCTATTCAATTAACCAGCGTTCTGAGCATACGCGGCGGGCGCAGATGTGTTCTCAGAAAAGCTGTATGGCTGCAGAAAAGTCGAACAGAAGCTTGCGCTCTTCATAGTAAAAATAAACGCACATACACGAAAGTATTCATCTCGTTGCAAAATGTATGCCATGTTCCTCATTTGTAACTCCAGGATCATGTGTTCTGCTGAAATATAATGTTGTATGTACATATCCTATTTAGATAGTGTAAATTTCGTGAATACTAACAAATTTAATTACTGATACTTTCTCGAATAAGTACATTTTCAAAATCTTTTTAACATTAAAAATAAATTTAATTAGGTAGGTACGAAGGCGAGTACGCATTCTGTAATTAAATACATTGCAAGTAACTAATTTAATATGAATCTAGAAATCATAGAAATGCGAAACAATTTTTTTAAAATACAGTTACAATCTTCTCAATTTTTCTCCTCTAATATTACTTTTGACAATATAATTTCCGAAAGATAATCATTCTTCTGTGACAAATCATATTACAATAATAAACGTAGCCCTGGGAATGTTTCTTCCTTAGATGTATACGATGAAAAATACAATGAAAGGAATTTTGTATGAATACCTCAGAAACACAACACAACACCATGCATCATGCATCGCCAGCAACAAGATGACTGCAAGTTTTGTTTTCCCCTTTGTGGACCCTCAAGTATTCTACGTGTAGCACGAAGTACATTTGACGATATAGTTCTACGAGAGCAGTGCCGGAGCTAGACAATTTTGGGTCCGGGACAATTCTGAAACGTAGCTCTCCCCCCTCCCCGGGAAAATTAAAACTATGAAAGTTTATCAAGGAAGTTTATGAGTTATTTTATTTCGATTAGGGATATTTAGTCATATATATGAATTTATTGGAATATATAATTTTGCAAGAATGTGTGGTAAATTATCTTGGATGTTAAAAGGAGAATATTTGAAGGCTTAAAAAGTTTTCAATGACAGCATTGTGTTGTAATTTTTTCAGGATTGTCTGACGCTTTTCATTTCATAGAGTTCTACTGTGTAAGTCATGACTATAATTAACTATTTAAGGTAAAAAATTAATTGAAAATTTTATGAAATAGCAGACTACTGTACCGTGACTACGATAACGATCTTCTCGAGTTCTAAATTTTTTCACAATTTTTTTCTATTTTTTCTCGTCAGTCTCATCATCGAACCCCTTGACTTGCCCCCTAGGTGATAGCCCGGTCTACCCACGCCCAGTGCGGGTACTGTGCGAGAGACACAAAGACGACGCAAATCGTCACAGAGAGGGAGACGGGGCGGAGAACGTCAGGCCACTGTGCTGCAAGCCGGTGGCAGCAGTAGCAGCTGCAGGCCGCTCTCTGTGCTCTGGTTGGTAATGAACGCGCCGAATAAAAGCTTCCGTATTCCTCCCGCGTACGCTGCTAATTTCGACAAATTCCGCATTCCGGAAGCACGGGATGATTCTCGAGGTGAGCGTATTCCCCTTTTCTTTCCTCCTCTCTTTTCGCGCGTGTCGGCCCAAAAATACGTCACCGCGGTTTGAGAAATGTTCTTTCATTACGCACGCGAAGATAATTTATTTTAGATATATATACGTAACGTATATCTTCACGCTTGTTATACATAACAAAGAACGTACATTTTATTGTTAGCGGAAAGTGTCGCGCGCGGAAATGCGAAGATTTTCATGCATTTAATATAACACTTCTTTTTTAAATTTGCAGATGCGCAATGTGCGGGAGACAGCGAGTCACGTAAGCCCTACCCCACACGCGCATCGCCCTGGGCAGATTTATGTGCGGGAGAGGATTAGCATGGCAAAGACCGCGCGAGGGGGGCTCTCTGGGGGGTGGCGGGGGGCACGAGGGGGTCACGACCCCCTCCGCTTCTACCACCTGCTCCTCGCCCCCCTCCACCATGACTGTTGCCCTGCTTTTCTCTGACCGTTTTTCTGTCGTCGTTCTAGTAGGTTTCAGCTACCACTCCAAGCTTCCTAGCGTCAGTCGTATTACTTAAGAGGTACCACGTATAATAACATCTACATGGCTTGGCTTGCACAGCGGATTCCAGGGAACTCGTCCCTTTAAGAACACTGCGTTTTCTCTACTCTCGAGAACACGTCGAAGACTTGGTAAACAAATGTTGTGCGATGACCAACTGATTCTGAGCAATTGGCGACCTGTGCGTTTGACGCAATTGTGCTCCAGCATCAACTGGTATCGATTCCGAACCCGTGATGAGATCACGTTGAGCGACTGAGGAAAAGACAAAGAAGTTTCGTGTGGGTTGACATTCAGTATTTTATTGCATTAACAGTTATTTTTTCTATGTGGTTCAGCTACTTCATTCCCGTACCCTGCAAAGCCTCTGGTCTTGTGACCAAATTCCACATCACACTCACGAAAATTTCCTCTTTTTCCTGTTAATTGGCGTTTTCTTCACTTACCATGCTCTGCCACATCTGACGTCAATCCCACTCGTAATGCCGTTTCCTTAGCGCCGGCTCAGTCTATTTCACTTCTTAGCGTGGTCACTATGGTCTTTCATAGGCTTCAGGCATCCCATCTTTGACCTTATCCCATAAATTCATAAATAATCTTTGGAGCTGTTACTTATCACTACGCACTTTTTAACCACCGAGACGTTTCTTGATGGTTGTGCTTTATCATTCTTAAAGCCCTAGTAATCTGAATTCCGTTGTATTAGGTAAAAGTTTGCGGATTCGGTGGTTTAACGGTCAGCGTACCGGGCTGTTGTATCCGAGTTTGCGGGTTCAAACCCGATCGAAGCCGTGGATTTTTAAGGGCGAAAAAATCCTTCGTACGCCTTCCTTCGAAGGTGAAGTAAAGCCGGCTGTCCCATGCAGTAGATCTACTGGATGGAAAATATCCTCAAGCCTAAAGGAAGCCTCTGAGCAAAATTGCATCTGCCTGTTTCGTCGCCCAAGATAATACCTCCTTTCTCCGCTAGGTGGTGAAAGCGTAGCGAAATTTGTGTGGTTACACGGAAGAGCGGGCCTGATGGCCTCGAGTCTTGTCACGTAAAATAAGGCAATTAACAAACAAACAAAGTGTCGCCTACTTTCTGTACGCGTATATCGTCTCACTGGATGCGTGGTCCAGAAATAGCCGTCGTCACAGGTCGACCATCCACGACCTGAGTTAAGGTCGTGCTTACTACAGTGGACATTTCTCGCCTGTAATAGCTGCACCCACGAGTACCTGCCTATAAGATGTTCTGCCCATTCGCAAGATCACGGCTTCGTATTCTCAAATGTTCTCTCATTTCTTCTCTTGCATGTCCAGTTTTTATAAGGTGTTAGTCTTCTAACGTTGGATTACAGCGTACAATTCCGTAAGTCATAAAACTGGCTCTCAAGGGAGAAAAAAAACAACGTAAAAAGGGTAACCTTTATGATAATTTACGAGACTTAGCACTTCGCCTCGATCGTAATATTCCTCCACAGTTTAATAGACACATGTCAGAGTACGGTGTCGTAATTTCAGGTATTTACTTAACTCAATTTTAATTTTTAGTAAAAAGAATTTCCGTAATAAAAATGGTTACTATGATAAAAATGGCTTCTCGCGGCAAAACAAATCGTCTTGAGTTCAACCTTCTTCATTATAACATTAAATTGGTAAAACATATTAAAGAAGGGGGCTCAGTGTACTTTTAGCAGCACTCTCCTTTCGGTTTCTTCATATCCTGAATCTTCCTACAATGCTTTCTCCTCTTTTTTTCGGCGGAATCCGATTCTCTCCCTCAAAAAATGAAATACTTATCCCAACATTATATTTTTTTCTAAAATGAAAGTTAATATTGAAAAAATATATCTCAATTAATTATTTACAAACAACATATATTTATAGAGTCAGCAAATTACGAAAACGGGATAAAATAAAAAGAAAAAAAATCTTCCTCCTTAACGTTCTCAAACGCAATTATTTTCATTGTCGTCGTTATTGCTTTCTAAAAAAGGCACCAGTCAATCAGTTCGTGAATTTTCAATATATTCATTTTCACTTTTCCCTGTTTTCTTCAATTTCAACTGCTCGCCTCCTCTGACGCGTGCCACCGTCAACCTACGATTTCGTTTTCCTGGCTGCCGCTAGAGGCGCTGGAAGGCAGACATAAGACGCCGCCGGCGCTACTGCTGCTGCCGAGCGCCCCACGAAACCAAGGAATTACAGCTTTTCTCCACTGCATTCCCGTCTCACCCCCGCCCCGCCCCGCCCCTCTCCACTCCGCCGCATCCGTCCTCCCGCCTCCACCCCGTCTACACCACACCCGCACTCCGCTTCCTCCCCGCCTCGTCCCTCTTCCGATCCTGTCCCCGCTGCCTTCCACCCATCCACGGTCCGGCTCCTTCGCTCTACCACCGGGTCCATTCACCTGCTTCCACCTCGTCTATGCCACACCCCCACAATGCTTCGTCCCCGTCTCGCCCCGCTACCGTCCCCCTCCTATCCCCGCTCCCTTTCGCTCATCCCCGGCTCGACCCCTCCATTCACCCGCCTCCACCCCGTCTACACTATACCCCCACACTGCGTCTTCCCCGCCTCGCCCCGCTACCGCCCCCCTCCTATCCCTGGTCACTTCCACCCATTCCCCGCCTCGACCCCTCCGCTCACCCGCTTCCACCACATTCCCACACTGTTTCGGACCTCTACCGTCCCCCTTCCTGTTCCCGCTCCCTTCCGCTCATCCCCAGCTCGACCTCACCGCTCACCCGCATCCATCTTGTGTATGCCACACCCCCACACTGATTCGTCTCCGCCCACCCTGTGACCGGTCCTGCCTCCGCTTCTCCCAATCATCGCCGACCCGCCCGCTCCGCCGGGTCCGTTCACCCGCTTCCAACCCGTCTACGCCACACCCCCACACCTCTTCTTCCCCGCCTCGCCCCGCTCCCGATCCTGTCCCCACTTGCTTCCCACCCACGCCCAGTCACACCGCGCCGGTCACGCTGCCGCCCCAACGACTGCCGACTCCGTCGACCTCCTCTGCATTCCTCCCACCCAACCTCGCCTCCACCTTCGCCCGGACCACTTCTCCCCCCCCTCGCTGCTCCAACGCCTTCCCCTAGCCGCCCACTTCTCCTCTGTCTCACCCTCGAGTCCAGCCCAGCAGCCCCCACTCCCTCCGCCCCTTTCCCCGCCCTCCCGTCGCGCTGGCGCCAGCACCCAGCTGCGAATGAGCCTATGAATTCTTCAGCATCACGCGCTTGCACGCACACGCGCACGCATATTCCCGGCGCACGCGCGCACGGCGGCGGCCTGCGTAACTCAGCCAATTTCGCGGAAGGCGCGTTTTGGCGAATGTAATAATATTTTATAAAACATCGTAAAAGGAAATTGCCCGAGACCGTGGAAGAACAAAGAACGCAGAGAGGGAGACTGGGTCTGTGTACTGCTAACCAAGATAGACTTCATTTGGACTTTTGTGTTCGTCTTGATGAGCTGTATTTCGAATACCTGAAAATATTCCGGGCGCGGTGGCTGTGGATTTAGATGAAAGACAACCCGTGAGCAGTTTTGTTCTATCATCTTCACCAAATTTTCTTCTTTACTGCACGTTAGCAATCCAAGAAACAAAATTTGCATTTGTGAGTTCTTAGTCTCCTACAGAAACGTCTACTCTGGCAAATGAAACAAACAATAGGAGCATTTCTATTCGTAAGAGTGCAGAGGTCACGTATTCAGGCTTTGCTTTTTGTACCTTCTACACGTTATTAACAGCAGTCTCAAGTTGTAGATAATCTCTAATAACAGCAAAATACTCCACAGTGGTGTTGAACTCAGATGTAACACAAATGTAATACGAGAAAGTAAAAACAAACAGTGCTACTTGGGCACGATTTTATGTGTAAAAGGTAGATAACCGTTTCTTTATTCACAGAGTAGGTCGTTGTATACTTAAATGAATATGCAAAGAAGTTCCTACAAGTTAATGTAGGGAGAAGTCTAGATAGAAACCAAGTTATAATAGGGAAAATGTTAAAGTCAGTGAATTGCTAATCATAATAGATCGATTTCTTTACTAGAGATTTCACAAAAGGAAAACCAAATCACAAATCACGCGAGAAATCAGTTGAATTTGCTGAATTAAACGTCTGGCGCCTCGTCATTTCAACTGGACTCTGTTGGACTATTGAGTGCGAGTTGAAAATGTGTCCCCGCGCTTACTGCACGGCGCACCCCTGCTCATTCGCGAATTCAGAGCCTCCCACGCCAAGGGTGCCGGCTTCCAACTCCCGGTCGCGGCCGCCCCTCGTGATTTCAAAGGAACAAAGTGCGCTCCGCTCGCACTCTCTCACTCCCACCCCCTCTCTCTCTCTCTCCCTCCTACCGCTCTAATTTGAGAATCGGTTCAACGCAACTCCACACGCAGATTACAACGCCCAAAGGCGGAAACGGGAAGTCATACGTAGAGCACGTGCTTATAATAACGCTAGCTCGTTGGATGGCCTTAGTTTCGCTATTAGAAAGTTTATTTCCCGAAGTAAAACTGGTCGTCGCAGGCCTCCCTCAGACAAATCGTGTTTCCACCATTTCACCCCCTTCCCGTCTCCCCTTCGTCGTTTTCAATTCCGCCTCCTCCCCCTTCGCGGCCCCGCCTTTTCCTATCTCTTCACACCCCTCCGCGGAGGGAGCCGGGGAGGGACGGGAAGGCTTGAACAGCCCTTTAAAAGCGATCTCGGAGTCGTCCGCCCAGGAGCCCTGATTTTCACTAAAATGACTTGGGCGAGGCTGGAATAGTCCGTTAGCTGCTCGGCTTTAATAGGACCGGGTCCTCTAGCACGCAGCGCCCTCTTTGATGGCCGCTGTTCGGCCGGGCATGCGGGCGCCCACCTCCCGCTCGCTGCCGCACAGTGCCCCCGGGCCACGAACTCACTGGACGAAAAAGTGCCAGACCGGAGGATTGATTGAATGATTAGTGAATCCTGGCGCGTCAACGACAAAGCCATTAGTCCTGTAAGCGAAATGCATGTTTTTTTCAACGGGAAGTGTCAGTGTTTTCCTCAGCTGGATGGTGAGGTCGGCGCCGACCTACTGTCGGCTAGCGGGGATTTCCCCAACCGGGTATCACCCACCAGCGGGGCACCGTCTCAGCCGGGACAAGCTCTAAGTTCCTGACACGTGTGGTAGTGTAGTGCGTGTTAGTGTAAGTGTGTGTATGTAAGGGTGAAGATAGAACAAGGAAGAGAAAGGAAAGATCGTGCGCGGTTCGTGGTCTTTTTGATTAGGGTACAGCTTCCACATTCACTTGATATTGATCGAAGAAACCACGGAAAGCTACCGATACCGGCCGCTAGAATTATCCTCCAGACAGCGACTGAATTCAACTTAGCTATGTAGCTACTGTAGAAAGTCCTGTGACCGTTGGGACTCTAACTTAGGACCTCCTGATCAAAGGCACTGCAGTGATATCAGTTGATACACTTAGCAACTCTGAGCACCTCCCCCGGTGCTAATCCGGAGTTATAGTTTACTACTTAACTTCTCGAATTGTATAGGAAATCATTGCGTGGGTGATCATGTTGAAGGCTGGATTCAGCTCACCCTCCAGGTTCTTTTATTTATTTATTTATTTTACGTCAAAAAAACAGTTAAAACTGCGTATGACGTGCTATGGGGAAAAGTGAATGGTGTGCACATTTTCATAATTCTGTGATTCCTATACTAAGTCATATACTACTTAAATTTTGAAAACAGGGGGGAAAAACTCCCATGTAATAAAATCTATTTTCAATAAATAAGCAATAAATTTTGGCTCTTATCCATGTTGTCCTTCGGAATAATACTTCCTGCCGCGACAACATGGAAACGATAATCTGAATAATTGTATTTCCCACTGAATTCTAGAGGACGTGCACAGAAAATGAAGTTACATTTATTCTCCCAATTCAACACCTGATGAGGTCTGTCGACTCTTACACTCAGTGTGTGTGTTTTTTTATACCTAACAAGCATAACCTGCAAGCCCCTATCGACTTAGTCTGTTTTACTGGAGTGGGAGGACATCTGATCACACTTAGGTAGCACCAGGTTGTTCGAATCCGTATCACGTCTGTTATGGCGTCACCAGCTCTGTACTCTCACCAATGGGGAGACACGCACTTAAGGGTAACTCTGTCAAAGTGCAACTCTTGACACCAACATCATGCTCTTAAATCACCCGGACAAGCCAGCAAAGTAAAAAGAAGGGGGAGAATTTAGAAAGGAAAAGGGTGGGAGAGAGTGCCCACTCTGACACAACACAAAGGTTGATATTCATTTCCAAGTGTGATTCGAACCCACAGCCATCCTGTTCCAGATCGCTACCATTTCAGCCACCTCAGCGGAACGCGTCGGGCGAATTCCGAAGAATAGACATTTCTCAAAATCTGTCAATTTGGAAGAGCGCGGTTTTCATCTGAGTGGATCACTTTATTTCCCAGCCAGAAAAGGAAAGTGTTTTACTTCGTATATCGGCTATCCTGTAAACTATCTTTATTAACCTGTAATTGTTTTCTAAAACCACTCGCCCACTGATCTAAGAGTTGAAATCATTCAGAATTTTAAAAAAATAGATAATTCTTTTCTGGGCAATAATGAAATAAAAATTATTAGATTACTAAATGATAACCTTTCCCTTTGTCAATACCCATTGATTTTCAGACTGGAAAGCAAGTAAACACATCGCCAAAATTAAAGAAGGTCATCTCAAAATTGAAAACGAAGGCTTTCGCGAAGTGTAGTTGACCGAAGCGCTAACAAAGATGAGTAGATGCGGCTTCTTCCGGACACCTAAGGCTCCTTCAACTCAAAGTTCGTGTTTTAATCATTATTTGCTAAATTCTAAAGTGGTCATGTTAGTGAATTTCGTTCACCAACCCTATGGTTTCCTTTCTCATTGTGAAAAATTTAACAATACACCGCGCTACATTCACTCCATATCTATAAATCAATTATCTGCTCATGCCCGGAGTGTTGTTTTCACCACATTCGAAGATACAGAAGTTCAGTTGTTGAGCTTTATTTTCAGAAAGATGGCCCTGTGTGACAGAATTCACTACGCGCCTCGTCATGGAAGTTAAATCTTTAAGTGCAATTATTTTTATTAAGATAAATCTAAATACGAGAGTGTATGATGCGCTATTTTTAAAGTATCTTCGGTTTTGGGGCATATAAATACGTAGAGGGGAGAAAATAGGCAGCGAAAAGAGTACATTGCATTCAATGTGAACGAAAGGAAACCCATGTGTCTACGATGAAGTGTAATACCGAGTACCAATGAACAATATCCCTGCTACGTATTACTTGCCCCATGATTCAGTATTGTTGAACCAAAACTGAATTTCGATATCATGAAAAAAGTCGTCGTTTCGTTTCTAATCGTTTAGAAGTCATTGTGGTGGTCCATAGCAGTGGATTATATTCTTGTATGTAAAATACTTTTACCTAATGTTACAATATGTGTGAGGTATAAAATGAAGATGTAATCTATTGAAAAGAATGTTTGTGATTTCTCAGCATTATTTCACACAAAGCCTCACTTCATCGATATTTTTTGCATTTAATATTTTTGTTTATACTGTATAACATTTTGTAAATGTCTCATTAATAATGATTTTTTATTGTTTAATTTATATATCACAATATTTATAACTACAGAATCAATCAATAGCATATTCTAACAATTCGCTTTGATGTAAAACTCAAATTAAAAGAGTGGTGAATGGAATTCACCACGCGCCCGGTAAAATGAGAGTAAAATGTGCGCGGGCTCTAAGGCTATCGTAATGTTCTAAGCGTAATAAATATTTATTAAGTCATAGCGAAAATAGAAAATGTGAAAATTTAGTTAAATATCAAAATACCTCAAAGTTCGTTAAAACAAATCAAATTCACTTGTCTTCCAGGTTACACGGTGAGACTCGTGCAAGCATAATTTCCAAAATTCAGGCATGTTCTCAGCATATTCTCAATAAATATCGAGCTTTATTTGGAAATATTTAGTATTGCTGACGTAAGTATGAATAATCAAAGTCTAGCCCGCATTATATTGAATTTTTTACACGCACTTCGAAAAATGTCAAAACAAGGGAATCTTTGAAAATCAACGTTCTCGATATTCTTTTGATAATTAAATTAGTTCGAAGAATTTGTCACTCCGACCGGGATTTGAACGCCGGCCTTCTGGTTTACGCCCAGCTGCTCTAACCACTAAGCTACCGAGACAATCAACCCTTTCAGCAGTTTTCACGAGCGTGATTATCGCTCCTAGTGTGTATAAAGGTGCCAAATACATATTCTTTTCATAAACAGGTTCGCACACGCGTAAAATGCATCATTTCAATCGCAGTTTCTGTGGATGCATACAATATTGTAAATTCATTTCTTTTTGTTTTGTCCAGATACTTCTCCGGTGCGAACCTTCGCCGCCCGGGGCGCTTGCCATCTCTCTCCCTCTCCCAGACTCGCTGCCGTTGCAGCCCGTGCGGGCGGACTTGGTCCTGTGCAGTCCGCCAGTCGAGATTTAGAAGACGATCGAAACTTGAGCAAAAAATGTCGCGAGCTCTGAGCTCTGTGTGTACAGCAGAAAGTTAATTTCGAGGACGCAATTAAAGTTAAAAGAAACACGCTAAAGAGGTAAGTCTTTTTTATGTAATGTGTTCGTTACCGTTGTGCTGGTCGCATTAAAACTCGCGAAATCATTCGCGGTTGCAGTTAAGCGTAGTTAAAGCAGTAGAGTATGTACTCATTAATTCTAGCACTTATTTAGTTGATATACAAATGCAGTATTTTAACGGACGGAAAAAGTGGTACGTGGATATGACAGGGAACATTATCGTTTATGAAGAGAAGTTACTAGCGTTTAATGGGGTATTCAGCAGTGCTAAAAAATACGAATGAGTTCGTTCCAAATGATGATAAAGAAAATAATTCTACAGAGAAGCTAACTAACGCACTTTCTTCAGCATTAAACTAGATAGTGAAAAAAGTTTAAACGTATAATTCAACTCTAGGAGTATGTTTTGAACTTACCAATAGTATCACCGGTCTCAACAAAGTACAACTTCAGCGACTACCAGAAAATATTACATTCGTATGGTTTCCTGTACACTATCAAGAAATCAACTCTAAAACTATACTCTTCAGATTAATAGTGTGTACCCTGAGAATGCCTACTTTCTTTACGTTATTAATGACCAAGGTATTTTATTAACGTTCGTTGTTAATCCAAGGCTTTCATAATACATACCGCTAGCTTTCATAAGCTTTAATTTCACGGCCTTTCATCACCCGACCCGCTGGTGTTACACTCCGCACTCCACCTCTCGAAGCAATTAGCGGCAGCTTCATGAAGCTTAGGGCCTTGATTGGATCGACGGTATCGCCGCGGGGATTTTGCGTAAATATGACACCCGGCGCGGCCCACCGTTCCTCGCGCGGCCGGCATCAGGGGGCGGGGCGGGAGCGAAGAGTACGCGGAAGGACGAAAGATCGGGAAGACGCGAAGACGAGGGAGAGAGAAGTGGGAACACCGAGAGGTGAGGCAAAGCGGAGAGAGGAGTGGAGAAGTCGGAAGAGATGGGAAGACCGGAAGCAGACGAGCACAGTCGTGAAGAGACGATAAGACATGTTAAGTGATGAAGAGAAGCAAATATGAGAAAAAGAAAAAAAAGAAGAAGGAAGAGTTGAAGACAAAATCGGGAGATGTAGAAACGCCGATGAATTGATGAAACATGAACAGACGCCAAGAAGGAGGTGGGAGCACTACAGAAAGGACTGGAAGGGACGAATGGAGGGGGTGAAGAGGTGAGAGAAACAGAAAAGGGCAGGGGGAGACTAATGGGGGTGGCGAGAGGTGAAAAAGGGCGTGGCGGAGTGGGGCGTGAAGCGCGATGGCGTGGAGTGGGGGGAGGGTGGGCCTCCAAGCCTTCCTCCGAATTAAACGCGCGAGCCGAAGGCGAGATGACAGCCACGCGGTGTTTGGTTTCCTCCGGCCGGACGCTTCGTTTCATCCGCGCGGTAATTAATTGCACCTGCGGCCGCCAGGGGCGCTCGGGCTCCGCCACACCTCTCCTCCGAACCCCCGCCGCCGCGGAGCTAGCTCCTAATCAAGTCGCCGCCGCGCGCCGCTGCTCCGCCCTCATTGCTCCCGCCCTCGCCCCGCCCCCTTCCCCAACCACCGTTGCTCCTCTCATGCCGCCGCTGATCCATCCCCACTGCACTGCTGCCCTAATCCCCTCCC
The DNA here is from genome assembly GCA_011170035.1 of Teleogryllus occipitalis. Taxonomy (NCBI): domain Eukaryota; kingdom Metazoa; phylum Arthropoda; class Insecta; order Orthoptera; family Gryllidae; genus Teleogryllus; species Teleogryllus occipitalis. The sequence continues at coordinate 56,253 of BLKR01015109.1, read as the reverse complement.
ACCACGCCCCTCTCCGCCTCGCCTCGTCCTCATTGCGCCCCTCCCTTCCCCGCCCCGCCCGTCACTACTCCGACACGCCCCTCTCTACTTCACCCCACCCCTCTCTGCACCGACCCGCCCTCGCCTGGCCTCATCCCCGCCCCACCCCTTTCTGACCCGCACCCCCTTCGTGCTCCGTCCCTCCCTTCCCCGCCCCGCCCCTCTCTACTTCGCCCCGCCCCTCTCTGTCCCGACCCGCCCTCCCTTCGCTCCCCCGCCTCGCCTGGCCTCATCCCCGCCCCACCCCTTTCTGACCCGCTCCCCCCTTCGTGACCCGCCCCTCCCTTCCCCGCCAGCCCTACCCTGCCCGTCCCGGTCCGCCCTGCCCCGCTCCGCCTTGCCCCGTCCCGCTCCGCTTTGCCCCGCTCCGCCCCGCTCCGCCTTGCCCCGTCTTGCCCCACCCCGCCCCCGCGGATCGCACGGGTAACAAATGACGCTGGCCTGCGCGTAAGAACCGCCGCCGCCGCTCCCGACATGCACTGCGGTTCTCGCCCCGAGCACTCTCACGTGCCCCGCCACAGAGCCACTGGAAGTTTCTCTTTCTCCGGCCAAGTTTTGTCTTCCCTTTTTGTGCGGCGCGTTGTCCTTTTTTGCGTTCTGTGAGGTAATTTGGAGCCCGGCAAAGTTTTCTTTAGCGTTACCCATTTTCACTTTGTATACAAAGCAACTTGAAATGAACCATTAAATCAAAACTTTCTTCGCCTCTACTGTGGTATTGGTAGGATATAAATATTTTCTAATTTTCGCTCATGAGGTTTGTTTGAAACACATGCTACATTACTCCCTTTGTTCGCTTGATTCCTTACAGCTGCGAAATGAAAACGTAATTTGTTTTAATTGATGACACGTTACTATTTATCTTTCTCCCTTTTAACACAATTATTAATCACTCATGAAGATTACAGGTAACGTAATGAAAAATCTTCGTTTAAGAAGCTTTCTGAATAATCAATATCTTCTCCAAGTAAGCCATCCCTATTTACATATTTCTGAGTTATTGAAACGCTCTTCGCCTAACTGCCTCACAAAAGGATTTACGGCCTAAATAGGTTTGTTTTTCCAAAACCAGCTGCATGATATCTACATAATACAGAATCTAGATAGTAACAGTTCTCACTATCCAAGACCCAGAGTCCAAACGGAATAAGAAAGCATTCTCTCTTACGATTTGTTGTGAATAGTCGTGTAAAAGGTAAAATGCAAATTTCTAACACGTTTTAAATTAAACGGCCGTTTATCTTTCAAACTTGGCGCTCCTTAAATCTCAACCTCCACCTCCCCCACCCTCCTCCTTTTCCTCCTCTTCTTCCGCGAGTCGGTCGAGACGGCCGAAAATAAATTGAAAACTCGGATTAATGCGCGCGGGAGTCTGAGATAGGATTCGAAGGCAAATCGAGTTAGAAAATCCCGTCGGCGGCGGGGCAGGCGCTTCGCTCCGCCGTTAAGACCGAGATACAGCTCATCCGCGCAGCGCCGTGTATTCCATTACGCAGACTTCTCTTGCGCGCTGCGACCGGCAGCGGTAGCTCAGCGCATCAACTGATGTCACTGCAGCGCCTCTGACCGGGAGGTCCTAGGTTAGAGTCGTGACGGAGGCAGGATTTTCGACACTAGCTTTTCAGCTAGGTCGAATTCAGTCGCTGTCTGGAGGGGAATTCTAGCGGCCGGCTGCTCTGATCGGTAGTTTGCCGTGGTTTCACAGATCAACCCCAGGCGAATGCCGGAGCAGTACCCTAACAAACGGGCCACGAACCGCGCGCGATCTGTCCTTCCTCTTTCTTGTCCTATCCTCTCCCCTTACACACACACACTAACATGCACTACACTACCACATATTTCGGGAGACCGGTCGGGAGCTTAGAGCTTGTCCCAGCTGGGGCGGTGTCCCGTTGGTGGGAGAGTCCTGGTTAGGGGGAAACCCCACTAGCCGACGGTAGGTCGGCGCCGGATCTCGCCATCCAGCGAGTGAAGATCACCGCCATCTCCCGTGAAAAAAAAACATGCACTACACTACCGCGACTAATGACCAAAGCAGTTGACGCGCCCGGAAACACGAAAAAAAACAGTCAATCAATCTTGCGCGCTGCGCCCGCGCGCAGAACGCTCAGAAGTGACCCGCGGAATCGCTCGCTGAGCCGCGCCGGCCGAGGCCCAGAACCGTCCACGAGCGAGCACAGCGCAGAATTTAACGCGTTGGTGGAACACGCTGCCGCGTGTTGCGGGAGGCAGGTCGTGTTTTCGCTGCCATTCACCGCTGGAGATGAGCCACCTTTCGTTCTGAGCCCGTGTTGTGGGTTGCTGTTCCTTCTGGCCTGGTGTAGAACATCTCCACGATGTGTAAGTCCATGGAATCAATAGAAAGGGAAATATTTTTATGAACCGTGCTTCATTTGTAAAATTTCATGTCCCGGAACGCGCTCCAAATGAATCATTAATTTAAAAGAAATAGTTACATATTTATAGTGTAATTTAATAATTATTCCCGAGGCACCGGAATGCCGATCCCACGCCCTCCGCCAGTAATCAAACCCTGTTTTTGAGTGTGATTTAAATTCCGTGTAATATTGCTATGATGAGTTCTTGAAATAAATAAAATGATAATCTAGGCAATACATCGCAAAAAATAAAAACATTGTTATTTATATCTTGTTATTATTTTGGCATTTTATTGACTAGTTCTATTAAACGAATTAAACACATTCCAATACTTTATATTGTTTACCAAGGAAAAAACTCCAAGTGACATTAGTACTATATACGTCAAAATATGAAAATCCGATAAATACATAACAGTAATAATTACTCGAATTTGAAGCGCCTTACTTCTCTGGGGATTGAGGTTGGAGCGTCAGCAAGAATGAAGTCGATGAGTTGATGTCACCTTCCAGTCTTGATCTGTCTTAGTCCGCCCCAATTCGTCCCGATCCCTTATTTCTTCCCGATCCGTCCCAGTTTTCTCACGATCCCCCAGGATCTGGAGCATCGACTCCAATCTTTGGTAATCATAATCACGATTGTCTCAATTTTCCGCCCAACGTGCGCCAGGCCTATAATAATTTTCATATACTAAGTCAATGGGTGGCGATGAGGCAACAGGTTTTGTCTGCATACCTCTCGCGCCCTGGGTCATTAGCCCAGCCCGGACGGGCACCGCAACCCTCCGAAAATACTTGTCGCGCCAGAGTGAAAGAGAGCGGGGGGAGGGGGAGGGGCGAGGGCTGTTGCGCCAGCGCCTTTCTCCGCCGCCGGTGTTTGACATTCCAACGCACGACGCGCGCCGCCTTCGCGCCCGGCGGCGGTGGAGGACGAGCACACAGCGGCAGGGCGAAGGCGGTGATGGCGAAGGTGATGGTAAAGGTGAGGTGTCGGCGAAGACGGTGGCGGGGAAAGTGGAGGCGATGGCGGTGATGAAGGCGGAGGAGGACGAGCACACAGCGGCAGGGCGAAGGCGGTGATGGCGAAGGTGATGGTAAAGGTGAGGTGTCGGCGAAGACGGTGGCGGGGAAAGTGGAGGCGATGGCGGTGATGAAGGCGGAGGAGGACGAGCACACAGCGGCAGGGCGAAGGCGGTGATGGCGAAGGCGATGGTCAAGGTGAGGTGTCGGCGAAGACGGTGGCGGGGAAAGTGGAGGCGGTGGCGGTGGAGGTGAAGAAGGCGATGTCACTGCCTTGCCTCTCACCGGGAAGTCGTAGGTTCGAGTCCCGTCGGCGTCAGGATTTTCCACGCTAGGTCGAATATCATGCTTGTCAGCAAAATCGAATTCAGTCACTGTCTGGAGGAGAATTCTAGTGGCCGACTGCTCTGATAGGTAGTTTTCCATGGTTTCTCCGGCCAACACTACCGGGAGCGGTAGCTCAGAGCATGAATTGATGTCACTGCAGCGCCTCTGACCGGGAAGTCCTAGGTTGGAGTCCCGTTGGCGTCAGGATTTTCGACGCTAGCTTTTCAGCTAGGTCGAATTCAGCCGCTGTCTGGAGGAGAATTCTAGTGGCCGGCTGCTCTTATGGGTAGTTTTCCGTGATTTCTCCGGTCAACACTGGGCGCATGCCGGAGTAGTTCCCAAACAAACGGGCCACGGACCGCGCGAAATATTTCCGTCCTCTTCCTTGTCCTATCCTCACCCCGTACACACACACTTACACTAACATTCACTACACTACCATACATGCCGGGAGATCGGTCGGGAGCTTAGAACTTGTCTCGACTGGGACGGTGCCCCGCTGGAGGGAGATACCTGATTGAGGGAAACCCTGCTAGCCGACGGTAGGTCGGTGCCGGATCGGGCCATCCAGCAAGGAAGATCTCCGCCACCTCCCGCGCGAAAAGCACGCAGTACACTTACGGGACTAATGACCTTCGTAGTAGACGCGCCCGGGATCACTAACAATCAATCAGTCACGTAAAGAAGGCGATGGCGATGGTGAAGGCGGTGGTAGAAGCGTGGGCGGTGGTGGTGGCGGTAGTGGTTGAGTCGGCGGAGGAGACGATCGTGTGGAGGTGATGAGTCAGCCGCGGGGCAGGGTAGGGACGTGGGCAGTGGTGGTGGAGGGAACGGCGGTGACGGTGACGGAGGATGAGCATGGGTACATATGGCAGCGGGGGGGTGATATAGGTTGTGGCAACGGCGGCGCGCTTTGCGGTGGATGGCGACGGGGGAGGGGCGAAGGCCGTGGAGGAAGGGAGGCGCGGGCGCGGGCGAGGGAAGGCTGGCTGTGGCCGGCCTTCACCCCGCTCGGCCACGCGTCGCCCGCGCATTCCTCACCGTGCCACGCCCCCCTCTACCCCCCTCCCCCCTCCCCCTCCCCCACCCCTCCCACAACCACCTTTTCCGGCGCCGCGCCCGCGTCGGAGGAAGAGTGTCCTGTTGCCTTTCGCTTTACATACACTTAGTCTGTTTCCGGTCTAATGAGTAGCCATAAGAATAAATTCCTTCTGATTATTTCTTGGTTCTCTCTCCTCCTTTTTGTCGTTTTTAAATCATTTTATTTACTTATGTATTTAATTTCCATTTTATTATTTACATTAAGGCGTTTAAAACATTTAATTTGTTACGTAAACTAATACCGTCAAACGGGATGATATTGTGCCGCATGGGGTGAGAATATGCCAGGTTCCATTTCTTAAGATATGCGCATCCTGATGTCAATCAGTACGGTACTCGGTGCGAAAATGACTTCTACATGTGTTCGAACAATTTCCGCTAGTTAGAAACAGCAAAGATCCGATACCTGTCAATAGGATGCGTAAATCTCAAGAAGTGGAGCCGGGCATGTTCTCGCAGCATGTGGTAGAATCGCCCCGTTTGATGGAACATTTCACAGAACACAACTTTTATATGATTAATTCTTTACATAATTCACTGATTTATCTCATGAATGTTTTGTCATTACTTCACTTTTTGTTTGCGTGTGTTGCAATTAACATTTTTTTATTTTAATTTGTATATTTATTGAAATTTATTCAAATAACACAACGATATCACCGATCATTGCCTTGTCAGTGCCTTGGCACTACAACTGGACACTGATGGCCGGACTATTGCCGCAGATGACATGAGACAGATTTCAATGGAGTTCACAAGGAAAAAGGCATTCCCTTTCCTCACACATTGCGTGATACCGCTTGAAATGTTTTCACGAAATCTACAAAAATAATTAAATGACTGAAAACTGACATTTTTCGTTAAAATTGAAGTCGTCTATGTCATTAACATAATAACACTTACATTTTTAAAGAAAATGTATGCGTCTCTTAAACTTTTTCGAGGATTTAAGGACTTTGAAAGGATTTCTTATGAAGCAACTAAAAAGATGCTTCGACGAATAAACCATCTCGAAAAATTGTTTAAGAAATGTAACATGTAAAAGAAGATCAGATAAGTCCTCGTGGGTTGGAGATCATTCAATGAGTGTGAGGTGAACCGCTGTTAAATTGTGAAACATGCTAATGCCTGGAGAGTTAAGTCTTAAAATAAAATGGTAGTCAAAAAGAAGATTATATTTCAATTTCAAATCATTAAAATATCTAGAAGTTAATCTCGTAATCGACCTGACAAAATTGTAGACATTTTTCTTAATCAGTTCAATAAGAGCGCTAATGCAAAAGAAAGAAACACAGAAAATAGTTCAGAGGAAGAATACATTTGGTCACACACAGAGCTTGATTTCTGGCGGAACGCAAGGGAACGACGTTCCGGTATCTCAAAAATAAATCATTCAATTATATCATAAATATGTAACTATTTCTATTAAATTAATAGAAAAAAATTAAGGCGCGTTCCGGTACCTAAAATTTTGTAAATCAGGCACTGGTCTATGTCTATGTTTCTCACATACATGTCTATGTTTCTATGACACACATGTCTATGTTTCTCACAGACGAATAGGGCGAGCGGGACGAAATACAGCACAGTTATTGTTAGATCCTAAATATATTAACAAAGATATGAAAAAACTCCTAAAAATCTGGTTGCGATACAAAGATAAAATGCTAGAGAAATGTAGAGTGAGCTGCTGACTAGCAAAAAAGAGGACGACAAAGACGAAAGCTTTACTCCGTACTAGTCGCCGCAAGTAAGTGAATGGTGAAAGTCTCTACTTTATGAACTTCAGCCGCAGGAAAGAAAAAAGAAGAATACGTGACCAGCCACAGAGCAAAGCAACAAGACCAGCCACACGCCGAGAAGCGAATTCTGTTGTATTGAATACAGCCCCCACACAAATAAGCAATACAGACCCGAGCTTCTCTTCTAGAAAGTCGTAGTTCATTGTCCTATAAAAATAAGTATGGGATTGAAATTTGAGCAAAGAGTAGATCTGAGTGTTGACATAAATAGCTTCTATTCAGTCTCTAATCTGGAATGAATCCTTCACACGAAAAGATTTCTCTCCTAAATCATATAAATCTCATAATCATCTTAATCGGACCATAAAAAGAAATCGAGATACCGTTGATTAAAAGCGTTTCATGTTAAGACATGTAAATAAACGTAAATGTAGGTAATAACTGTTGTTACAACGGACAGAAACTCACAGTTAATTATATAAATATTTAAATATAATTTCAAAAATAGCACTGATAGAAATCAGTTATCTAGGAAAGGAAGTAACTAAAGAATCAATTAAAGAATACCTAAAGTTGAAACGAAAAGCAGTGAAAATGGTACATTGGGAAACTGTTGCAGGATCATAATATAAGGTAAGGTAAAAATGTAATGTGTGAGATAACTTCTGCCCTAGCCACTTCAAGCGAGAACCTAAGAGGGTATGGTCATGCGCAACGAATGGGTGAAGAGATAAAGATGTGGAGGATGAGAAAGGAAATGGTGAAGTTTCATCATCAACTTTCTTAAAGAATACTGGCAGACTCAAGGAGAAAAAAAGCGAACAAGATTTAGATATTGTTTTCTGGCATCCCACAGCCATGAAATTCGAATCTCAAAGAGCAAATAAATTGAAAGTTAATAATTAAGTATACGTATTTATAACAGCTGCAGTATCATTGTAGTAAATTTAATCAATTAGAAAAAATATATTTTACGAAATATAAAAATGTTATTTCTCCATAAATTATCATCAAGTTATATTTCTTAATAAAACACATTCAATTAATAAGAATGGAAATTTAAAATCTTAAAAAAAAGGTTCTTCCGTTACATCATATTCTGATAACTAAAGCATCCGTACGAGCAGTTTCCAGGGAGTGTTGTACATTCACTTTTAGATTTACTTCTACTGACAATTGAAAAGTTTTTCTTCTGATGAGAACCCGTTATCCATCCCTTTTAAATGTCATCCTTCCGTCTCCCCCCTTGTCTTCAACATCCCGTAGTCACTCTTGCCTTCGGCCCTTCCTGTTGCTCTGGTCGAGCTCTTTACTTCCGGTGCAGCATTCTGACGAGCACTAGTAGTGTAGACAATACGACTCAGAAATTGAATGAGCATTTATTTATTGTAGCACTAAAGATGCCTGCAATGCCGTCAAAAAATTTTTATGCGACATTAAAAAACTATAACAAAACCACGACTGAGACCATCATTTTCTAAGTCTCAGACAATCATAAACCACGTACACCACTTCCTACAACAATATGGCTGTCGCCGGATCCTGCATCTCAGACGCGAACGGCAGTCTATCAGACAGAACTGTCATGTACCACGAGCGTGCGTAAACCCCATTCCGCTGCACAGTTGTCACCGGGAGCTGACTTTCCGATTTTTTTTAAATTTATTTATTCTCGGCATTGTCCTTCGACTGGTGTCCGTGTCCTTCGGGGAGGTTAAATCTACAGTACATATTTTTTAACTTTTGGGGAATGGCCATCCATAAGCAGTGTTTTTTATTGCTCGGAAGAACGTAAACATTGTACTAAGTTAATTAAGTGAGGCTGAAGACTTTGTTTTAAATCGATTGACAGTTCTGGAGGATTACGGTGGTTTGAATCGATCCTAAAGATACCTGGTCTTGATATGTAGGTACTGACTTTCCGAGCTGCACGGCGCGCGGGCGGGTGGGCGGTCCGGCGAACGGGCGGGCGGTTCGGCGGGTGGGCAGGCGGGTGGGTGGTCCGGCAAGAGGGCGGACGGTCGGTTCGGCCGGCAGTACGGCAGGTGGTCGGGAGGGCGGGCGGTCTGGCGGGTGGTCTGGCGGGTGGTCTGGCGAGCGGTCTGACGGGCGGTACGGCGGGCGGTACGGCGGGCAGTACGGCGGGCAGTACAGCGGGCGGTACGGCCGGCAGTACGACGGGCGGTACGGCGGGCGGTACGGCGGGCAGTACGGCGGGCGGTACAGCGGGCAGTACGGCGGGCAGTACGGCGGGCGGGCAGTACGGCGGGCAGTACGGCGGGCGGTACGGCGGGCGGTACGGCGGGCAGTACGGCGGGCAGTACGGCGGGCAGTACGGCGGGCGGTACAGCGGGCAGTACGGCGGGCAGTACGGCGGGCGGTACGGCGGGCGGTACGGCGGGCAGTACGGCGGGCGGAGGGCGGTATGGTGGGCGGTACGGCGGGCGGTACGGCGGGCGGTCGGTAGGGCGGTCGGGAGGGCGGTCGGGCGGGCGGTTGGGCGGGCGGTCCGGTGAAGCGTCACGATTGTGGGTGGCGCGGGCGGCGAGAGCGTCCAGTGAAAGTGGTCCCGCCACTTTCTCTGGTCTCCGCACTCTCCTCGGAATGAATATTCTTTTCCAGAAATGTTTCCGCGAGTTCAACGCAGCGTCCGCCAGTGCAAACGGAAGGAAGAAACGTAACAATCTGTAAAACGCACTGGTCCTTCGCTCCCAAAATGTAATTTTTTTAAATATTCCAAGCGTGCTTTGTTTTGTTTTTGAGCGACTTTTAAGTCGTAGCTTTACTTTGAAACTTCCGGTAGAGTTATATTCCCGTCGCGAGTACGTGTAGGAGAAGCGAACTTATAACTAGGTAAAACGATGCTAACTTTTTGAGTACCCAGAAAACAAATATGAAGATAGTTGTTTAATTTTATAGTTGAGAGTGGCTTATACTTTTAAAAGCTTCTTGGTAGTTTATTTGCCTAGATAATGCGTAAATCAATGTAGAAGTAATATCGAAATAAAACACCGTAACAGTACTAAAATAGAAAAAAAATCATTGGCAACTTTTTGTTTTGAGATCATCGTTAATCCACCTTAATGTATATCCACCCAGTTAACTACTTCTCCCTAGCCACTAAAAAGACTTTTATCTATGCTTCCAATCAAATAAAAAGCATTCGCATATTCTTTGCAAATTCTTAAAGTGAAATAAATTATTATCAATGTACCCCGAGGCAAATAATATTCATTCCACTTTGTCCGATGAAATTTTGTAACACAACACTAAATGTCCAGGTATTCTTTCATTTTTTCATTATCACATTCACCTTTATAGTTCGTAGCGTATCCGTGGCCATATGATTTTTCTAGTTCATCTCTAAGGCTTCCAAAAAGATAATACCGACTATTCAGCGAACATCACAATGGACATGCAAATTTAGACTTTTCAACGTAGTTCAATTAGAGTCAATAGCATCGACATATTTTCAATACAAAACTTACTCACAAATTCAGAATTTGAAAAAGGATTTACTTCTTATTTCTTGGCCTCTTCTTTTACACATATCCTCTATTTTGAAAAAAATGTTGAAATAAAATTCAAATATCACATTGAACAATATGTGGTAAATGTGACATAATAATGAAATAACAAAATGGAGTTTTCTGCCGCGTTCCAGCACTTCTGTGTCTGATGTTACCGACAGCATATTTACACGAAATTGATAATCTGATCATCTCTGTTTCACTTCGATCCGAAATTATCATTTTATCAGTGGTATATTTCAAAATAAACATAAATTTATCAACATTTTTACAATGAAACAAATATTTGAGGCGTTCGGAAGTAAATAATGATAACTGACATTTCAAATTTCGCAGGAAAATGCAGTATGTTACCACAGTTTTAGACGAAACGTTTAGCACATACATTGTTCCATTGAGTTATCACTACAATTTGTTGTCCGCTCTTGAAATCACTTGGAATATAGTTAGAACTAATTATTCTCCTTCATGTAAATCAACCGATTTCGTCCAAATGTCAGATAGCATTAGTTGGACCCGAGCGCCTCGTATGCTGCGCGGCAACGCACTTCACTGCCAGCACTCAACAAGCGCCACTGCCTGCAAGCCGGGATTCGCAGCCGCCGCGTGCCTTCGTACCTTGCTCATCGCTGCGGAGACCATGGTGCTTCCTCTTGGACGGACGGACGCGCAATGGCAGCGGAGCGCCAAGGTCTTAAAGCATAGGCAGAAGCTGACCTGTTAGTGGGTCATTCGGGGGAAAGCGAAGGGACTGGCAGCAGCGCCTGCCACGCTCAGACGAAGACTTCCCCCCTCCCTCGCCACGCCCCCCTCTCCGTCATCGGCTCCGCCCCCTCCGCCCGCGGGCGACGTCATCGTCACCATTGCCTCGGGCAGTCTCTCTCGTGCGTCGCGGGGACTCCGCGCGTTGGCGCGGCCCACTCCTAGTCTGAGCCGCCCACTCCTAGTCTGAGCCTCCCACTCCTAGTCTGAGCCGCCCACTCCTAGTCTGAGCCGCCCACTCCTAGTCTGAGCCGCCCACTCCTAGTCTGAGCCGCCCACTCCTAGTCTGAGCCGCCCACTCCTAGTCTGAGCCGCCCACTCCTAGTCTGAGCCGCCCACTCCTAGTCTGAGCCGCCCACTCCTAATCTGAGCCGCCCACTCCTAATCTGAGCCGCCCACTCCTAGTCTGAGCCGCCCACTCCTAGTCTGAGCCGCCCACTCCTAGTCTAGCCCCGACGCCTCTCGGGATGGCATCATGTTTTTTAAAACATCGATGTTTTCCCACCAGCAACAGGATGTATTAACATCGATATTTTGCTTTCGATGTTTTCTTCACATCGATGATTTTTTTAAATTTTTAATATTTTTAAATAAAGGGTTTTAGCACGTTGTAGACTACCAGCAATCCACAGCAATATGGTTTATTTTGCGTCATCCTCTTTATCACTCTGGACATTTAGCCTGACCAATCTGAGGGAATTTCAGGTGGTTTTACTTTGATGGTGTATGAATGGAAGTGACGAAACGGTAAAGTAGCGAAACACGATATTCTTTATTGTTAATATTATTCTTTACATTCGATAATAATTTTTATTAACACAGTGCTGGTAACCAAACAATAAAATATATCCCTTTTACGTATTGTAATTAAAAATGGATAGGAAAATAGCATGTTTATTAGTCTATAATTAAAACATCGATGTTTTCATCGACATCGAATACCCTTCAGCGATGAATCGAAACATCGATGTATAGATGTTTTGGTAAAATTTGCCATCACTAGACCGGAGTCACCGTCTGAGCCGTCCACTCCTAGTCTAGCTCCAACGCGTCTAGAAATGACAAGAAAAACATCCATTTTTTTAAAACATCGATGTTTTCCATCAGAAATATCAATGTATTAACATTGATATTTTGCTTCCCATATTTTCTTCACATCGATATTTTTTTGCAAAAACATCGATGTTTTTTTTTAATTTCTTTAAATAAAGGAGTTTAAGCGCGTTGTAGAGTAGCAGCAATCCACAGCAATATCGTTGTTTGGCGTCATCTTCTTCATCACGCTGCACATTTCGCCTGTGCAATCTGAGGAAGTTTGGAGCTGCTCGTGTTACAGATGTATGTTATCGCCAGGCGTGTCATTGCCTGAATCGACAGTGAATCACAAAATCGATAGCAAAATACGATGTTCCTTATTTTAAATTTTATTCTTTACAGTCGATAATGTTTTTCGTACTATGAACATGCTGGTAACCAAACAATAAAATGCATCCCTTTATGTACTGTAATTAAAAATGGATAGGAAAATATCATGTTCATGAGTCTATAATTAAATCATCTATATTTTCATCGACATCGAAAACCCTTTAGAAATGTATCGAAACATCGATGTACCGATATTTTGGTAAAATTTGTCATCATTAAACGCCTCTGCTTCGTCCAACATGAACTTACGCTTACTCTGTATGTATTTCAGCTACCCAACCACATTAAATGAGTTACAAATCTTCCAAAATAAAATCTTAAGAATAACAGTGAATGTCTCCTGGTTTTCATCAATAAGACACTGCACAACGATTTTGCAATAGAACCGATTACTTCCTTTATTACGAAACTGGCACATCGATTCTTCAATAATTTAAACATGTACAAGGAAAAGTTACTTACAAAATACGAACTGATCAACCCTTACTCTCTCGCCTAAGAAACATACTCACATTTCACATTTTCCTTCAGTATTTCTCCGACATTAAAATAATGTAAGAACATCTCTTTTTTTCATCTCTCGCCCATCATAATTCCTTTCTAAACCCTATCTTTGCTTTCTAATGAAATTTCCTCGCAATAACCTTCATTGAAGGTATAACCCAATGAAATCACTATCAGGGAGGTGACAAGAAGTTACCCCTTCACACTTTGCTGGTACAACGTTGCTCGGTCAATCAACTGAAGATCCTCATGACTAAACGTTGTACTGTCGGTCAATGTAAAATAAAATTAATATAGATAAAAACGCCTCTGCTGAGGCCGTTGCACGTCACGATATCTGAGGATAGCCGAATAAGTTGGGCGATTTTTCGTCTGGTCCCCAACGTTTCTGCAACAGCTGTTTTATAACAATATTGGTGAAGTAGTCGGTAAGTTTAGTGATATGTGGCCTTTGCAAAGGAAAACAACTACTCATGGAAACATGTCTTTCATCTATAATCTTACAATGTTACATAGGATTTTATGTCTTAACCCTTTCAGAACAATGCATACACTCTTCTCGCTTAGGCCTTTCGTTGGGATCACATGGGTAGTATGTAACTATTGTAGAAATGATGGACGAAAATAAGGCATGATGACCAAAATGGTAAAAGGAGAACTGAATTGTCAGATTTTAGGAATATGTAATTCTTTAAAATCCATTCTTTTTCCCTTTTCTAACTTACATATCGGGAAACCTATGTATGTCCCTCCAACCCCTCCTTCATCTATGGTTAGATCCCTTCCGGTCCATCGTTTGAGTCAAACGAGGGTTACGCGGCGTGTCTCTATCTTCAGGTGAAAAACTAATCATTTTTTCGGATCCTTCGAAAACCAACTAATAGAATTACCAAACAAATTTTCTGTGGAGGGAGTACTTAAATGCGTAATAAAATGCGTATTGGGAGAATTTTAGACTACTCAAAATTGATAAAGATCTCATTCGATTCTTCACAATAAAAGTATTTGATTGACACTATCTTTAGACGTATCCTCTGAGAATTTTCTATAAAAATTTCAAAAGTTTGGGGTTTAAAGGAGCCTACATTTGGAAAACGCTGTGAATTACTATACTGTCTTTCCAGCATAATGTGAATCATTAGAACACGATTTATAAGATTGACTAATTTTGTAATAAAACACTTTTTTCTAATGAAATAACTTCCAGAAGGCGTTTTGGAGCAACATAGGAGGGAGACTTCAATTTTGGAGTTACATTTTACATAGTGTTGATCGGAATAAAAGAATAAAGCCCAAATATACAAATCAAAATATTTGACGGTATCGTCAAAAGTGTGTTGTTACGTCGTGGGTTGGACAAATCACATACATGATGGCTTTTGTATATATACAGTTTATTTACATATATACACATAACTACTCTACCATTTACTACAGGAGCATTTGCTCCCCGTTAACATCCACTAACTGCCAAATGCACTGTTAACATGAACCTGGCGCTCATACCCGCAAGCTTGCGGCCTCCCACGCAACCTGGAGTTTCGGGAAGGTCTCGCGACAAACTTTCGAGGAACAAAGCTGCCCTTTTCAGAGCCCACCCGCCCTTATAGCCTAGCTGAGACTGCGTCGCCACCCGCCGGGTGCCACTGTCCACCGGGTGTCACTGCCTGGTCTTGCGACACATCTGGCTCAAGTGTGACGCGTACCAGCTCGAACTGACGCGTACCAGCTCGACCTCCCTCGCTTCCTGCCCATTGTGATGCATTCTACACGTGTCCACTCTGAAAGTGTCCACGATATCCGCTGTGCACCACGCTGCCGCGTGCGTTTCAGTAGCTGACACTACAGTATGGAACACCTTCACCTTCCCATTTTCTCTGCCTCTCCCTTCGGATTTTTCCTTCTAGCTCAACTTCTTCCCTGCAGTAGGGCTAAGGGTGAAGAATTGAGCAAAACATGTATTACGTCCCCGAAAGGAAGCAATGTGTACCGTAAATATTTTTGTAACAGTATTTTTCTACTAAGAATAGTTCATATGTGTGCAATAAAGTAGAAAATTGTGTCATGTGCAAAATAAAGAGTTCTTCGTAATTATAACTGATATTTACTGAAGTTAAAGTTTTCATATATGCGAAGTTAATCTATGCTACGTGCTGAAACTATATACAACTGCCAAAAACCCAACGACCTAAAATAGTCTAGTATCTCTTTGGCCCGTTTGAAAAGTTCAATCTACAACTGTTCATCACCACCTACCTCCCGACAACGATATTTTTAACTTCGCATTTTTCTTTCTTGCTTCAAACAGAAAGCTGGCAACATGCAAGACCGCCCGCGACAGTCTAAATTCTACCAACGCTTCTGTCTCTAGGCACAACCCTTCACAGTCCACCGCCTCGGTGCCCGCTCATCCGAAAGAAGGTCTCCCCGGACGCGTCGCCGCGTTGCAGCGCGACGCGAGACGGAAAGAAATGGGCCGGATGCCCGTAAATCCCCATTGTCAGGGCCAGGAACCGCGTTTTCTCTGATTTCTCCGCCTGCGCTCGCTCCCCCCCCTTCACCATTACAACGATCACGAATTCCAAGTAGGTCCTTCAAAAACGTAAGAAAGGAAGGCGAAGCGGATGTTGGAACGGAAGCGGATGACAAGGAAGGAAATTGCAATTTCGAGAACAGTGGTTTCTCCGAGATGCCCCTCCCCCCTCCCGATATTCGTGGCTAGGCACCCAAGAACCGTCTCGAACAGAGAAACTTCTTCAAATAATCACACAGAATCTGTTTTCTATCATTATCTTGCGAGCGATTTGCGTTCTGCCAAGTTCTGCTCCGGAGAAGTGAAATGCTGGTCGTGATATTAGCAAGTGCAACGCGCGGGAGAACTTTCCACGGTGAGAAGTGCACGGCGCAAAGAAAGCAAATGGCTTGCCTCGGGAGAAAGTAACATTAATTTTGACGAATGGAGCGCAATGCAGATCCTCCTCCTCTCCCGTATATCCAGGTCGACGCGGCGGATGCTGGGGACGACGGGCGGGGCGGCGGCGTGGATGTATTCTTAGCATGAGTTGCGAACCTGAAGAAAATCACAAGCCGTCGTTGTTTGGCGTCTGAGAATGGTCGGATGCGGCAGATCGCCTCCTAAATTAGTTCAGTAGTATACATACTTTTTGATGCTCTCACAAACAACCCATCTGAATAAATGAAGACTCTAAAGGAACATAATATCATGGAGACGTGACAAATTGCACTTTGACTTCAAAAATATAAAGGATTTCTTTTAAAATCGCAACTAAATATTAATGTTAAATGCAACCCACAACACTCGGACGTATTTTTTCAATCTATATCGTTAAATAACTCCTAAACGAAGCTTGAAAACCAAACTTTTGAGGCTGAAGGCCGAAGAATTGGATTTTTTACACCGATTAAATTACACGGGCGGTAATATTAATACATAAAAATAGTTTGTATTTACAAGGGTGCATTGTATTGCTATCAATTACAAGGAGACATATAGAACAAGTGACGGAGGATAAGAGGGTCCTGAAGAAAAATTTATACTACAGGCTTAATATGGAAATGAAAGAATTGGAAAGAGGGTGGAATTTTACATGCGAGAGTTCTCGCACGGGTACGCTCGTTTAAATTAAATGTACAAGCCCTCTTCGACGGGCTTGCGGTCCGCAGCGTCAACACTATCTCTGTGTAGCCTTGACTCTAACACAGGACAAAACGCGATTGGTTCACAAATTACGCGTACTGGCTGAGTTTACCTCAGAGACAGCATTGCTCCGGTTTCTGCAGCGACTCTGGTCAGGGGAAGTAAGGGTTTTTGGTTCGAGTCTCAACGGAGGAAGATTTTCGGTACTAGCTTCATAGCTGAGTCGAATTTAGCCTCTCTCTGGAGAAAATTTTAGCAACCGGTTGCTCTGAGTGACAATTTCCGTGGTATCTCCAATCAATACCAAGCGAAAGACGAAGAAGTTAGGGTTGTTGATGTTGTAGGAGGCGTTGGACGGTTTGGCTGGTTGTTCACGTCTCTGAAGTGTTTCCTAACAAACGGACCACGGACTGCGAACGACCTTTCCTTCATTTCTCCTCCTGTGCACGTATACACACACACGCTTACCCTCACAAGCACTGTTCTACCCCACGTATCATGAGATCAGAATGGAGCTTGCCAAGCTCGGAAGACGACCCTCTGGGAGATACCTGGTTGGGGAAAGCCCTGCAAGCCAATTAGTAGGTTGACGTCGAATCATAGATAGAAATTTATTCTACAATTGGGCAGATGATGCCCGGTGACAGAATGCAAGTGCCCGGTGCAGAATCTTGTCAGCATGCGGACAAAAACATCGCCATCTCCCATGAAACAGCATCCACTACACTCACGGGACTAATGATCACAGTGAGCTGCATAATAGTGTATCGTAATTTTCGTCCAGCTTCGAACTCAGGGAAAGAAAGCTCGTATGCTGCAGATGGAAGCCCATGTTGGCGGGTTCAAACCTGGCTGGATGTGCTGATTTTTCAAAGGGTGTAAGAGCATCGGTATGCCGTGTTTCGCTTGTGGCTTGTAAAAGAAACCCAGTTAAAGCATGGAAAAGAACGTTCTAATCCAATCCCTCACCCTTCTAGCTAGATAACAGCAAGAATAACACGAGATCGTTGTGTGCGTCTCACAGAATAGGGGGTAAAATCAAAATGATGGACTCTAAACTAATAATGAACGAGGATCAAAGACAAGAACACGAAGAACGTGAAAACATTTTACTAAAAAGTGGTTTACGAGCAGTCGCGAGTGGTCTGAGAGACGGAAAAACGACGTGTAATATTAGAAATTATGTGGCATAAATGCAAAGAGTCAGAGTACAGGCAACCCAATATTCAGTAAGAAGTAAGCATGTATTGCATTGTCTTCCTTTTGTGAGATTCTTCGTTGTGTCATTGGCCATGAAATTTGCGTAGCACTCAATCATCAAGGAGAAGAACAGAAAAGGGCTAAGGTAAAGGAAATAAAGGAACCTGCCGAGAGGTCGGCGGTACAAGGATTTAATTTAAAAATGTAGAGACATGCTTATGGAAATTCAAATGTATATTGCAAGGAATTGATCAAGACAGTAGGAATATCATCAAAGTAAATGAAGTCGCAAAAACAATGAATAAGAAAATTCTTTAACACAAGCACAGTTTTTGTGAAAAGAATTAATACATCCTTACTAAGCAATCATAATGCGTAGAAATACGACAAGATCTAGAGAAGAATGAAAGGAAACGAAATGTCATGATGAAGAAAATATTGGACTCTTCCAAATAAGGAATGAAATGGATACTTTCATTTGTCTTCCCAATTCTGAGCATTTGCCTTAAATTCAACTGAGTAGACTGACCAAATTCCAGAATTACCTTGTGGTAGTTCTTTGCGGTCCTACAGATTGCTGGCTCCGCCATTCTTAGCAGGATTGGCTATTCAGTTTTGCATCACGCAGTATTTTTGTTTTACATCATTATTTGTAAATAGAAAGGTTATGTCACCAAAACTGTGAGAACAGTAAAAATTCCCATTTCAAACATTATCTTCATACTACGAATCTAGCAATTTTCCAAATTTCAGATTTGAATTTTACCTTACTTATAATATTACCTTTACATACCAAGTATCGTTTCTGAAAATACAGATAACAAAGTAATTACTTACGATCAACAGAAAAAGGAAACTTTATTTACAGCAAAAAAACGACCTGAATAGTAACGACATTCATCTTTAATTGCCTACATCGTTCATTCGTCTTGAGTGAACGTTAGACGCCAATAGCTTTCACACACTTCAACAATTCTTGAGAATAATAAATCAAGAATCAAAATAAAAGCTAGAAAATTATTGCTATTAATAGCCATTAACATGCCATGTGGGAAAGACCTTCTTGCTAGACAGGGTAGCTTACATGGGAAAAAAGCTTCTCGAGCAGCCATTTCGAGAAGAGTATTTCTTAATTACTAACACTTGTCACTTGATTCTTAACACTATTTGTTATTTAATGTCATTAATCAGTACTAGAGTTTGCATTTTCCCCATTTGTATACATAGTACACTGAGTATTTATTGATTTGTGAAGATATAAAATATGTACGATAAATTAACAGGTAAATTAAGACGATTTATTTCGAAATACGAATTATTGAAAAAACTTATTATTTAAATATTTGTTGGAATAAAACACTATTCTTTTCATATCAAATGTCGATGTTCATAAGTTTATACGACAATTCGTTTCTTATACAGTACTGTAATGTGACACTTCGCATTCTGTGACCAGTACCGAAAAGTGGTGAAAAACAAAATATAATGAAATAGAAAAGAATATTGATTGCAAGAGAAAAGACGAAGCTAAAATCATTTCTACACTTGATCAGATTCAACTTCTAAGTACAATTAGAGATGGAGCGGGACTGCGAACGCAGAAGTTCATGTGGCCTCTGGGCCAAATTCGATATTCGCGGGTAATGTCGCGAGTCTCTTTGCTCTAGAACTAGAGCACTGTATTTGTATGACATCCCGTCATTCTTACGCTTGTCCATCTAGATTATTCATAACCAGTTGCCCGTTTTGGTGTTATTCAATAGACACTTTCCTGTGTTTTCGAATACCTACACGTATGAGCGACAATGCTGTGCTCTGAAATTTCATTAGAAATAAAATAAGCAGCGCTGTGATCTGACAATTTTCCTCCCACATTGTGTTTGTGTTTCGTTTAAAGGAATACAAGTTCTATCCTTTCTCTTAAGTTGTGTTCGTCGAGAAGTTGCAAATGTATTGTAAAATAAATATCCCTCACGTATTTATTTATTACAACGCAAAACCAACGTCAATAGATGTAGTATATAGCCGAACTGTGCTGTTTTGTAATATTTAAAAAAGTTATAGACACTAGGATGCACGTTACAAAACATGCGTTTTCAAATTTGTTTAAGCACGTGTTTGCATACCTATTGTCACCTCACCTCTGCATACACGCTTAGCCCATTGTCTCGGCACATGCTTGTCCTTGAGATGAAGGTCACCTAAAGAGAATGAACGGCGTGCTCAAAGCTGTCGTTACCTATGCATATATGTGATAGTTAGGAGGCTGAAATCGTCATTAGGAGCTGGTGAAGCAATAACCAACGGCTGAGATGTGTTACAAATTTTCTGTCCCTTTCTCCGTTTTCCATTATGAATGTTTAAATTGAATGCAACTTTTGTCAAATTCTACATTCTTGTGTATTTTATACTTGTGGGTAACTTATGGTTTGTCTCTTAAACACAAATTCCGGTATTTAAGATTTTAGTATTGTGCATATTCCAAATGATTTCCATATAAAACTGTTAAATGGGTTTCACCAAAGATTAAAAATATGTTTGCGACCATCTATGAGTACGCAAAAGTGGAGAGAATAAATTGATTTTCTTACACGAGTACGCCAGCCTGTGATTTTGCGACCTGCAACACAGATAATTTCTTTAATATTCAATCTTCTTAAAGTCATGTTACCTAACAGTACTTTTATGTATAACTGTAATATTGGAAAGCTTTAAAAGTTTTTGTGTAATAATGTAAGTTTTTGTATCAAAACTTACTCCGTAGTAAAGCATGGAGTTTATTTACATAGTGCCGTAAACATTACGTGTTTTAAACATTACGAAAGCCTAACCAATGCATTATTTATTCTACTATCACAATTTACTCATGCAACTATAAAACTCGTAAAAATCATATTCATTTAATACTCTTATTTGAAGATGTTAGTAGATCGATGAGACATCTGGGGATTTCCAGAGCACTCTCTCTCGTACGCAATGCTAATCGTTCTTGTAAGTGGCTACGCAACACCAGAATTTCTTTGAGCTGTAACGTATGTTGATGGCAAGGCGCCTGGCGTGGGAAAGCGGTCATTATGTCATCGACTTGGCTCCAGCGAAGTTCAGCCACTTTCTCGCCAATACCAGAGGTCGCTGCTCGTTGTAGCGTGGCTTCATATTTGTTTACATTGCCTTTTTAGTCTACAAACATCGTAGATGAAGTCGCTGAGTGAATATTTTGACTAGTTAATAATCAGCACAATTCAGTGTAACACAAGTCAACTAATATGTGCATCTCGATCAGTTTTTTTTGTTCACTTTTCCTTAATTCATTGAGAAAATGCTGAATGGTCCTCCGTACAATACATGCAATCTTCCTCCTCCCAAAGTCATTTATTTTTACTGATTTTTACATTACATTCATAATTAATTTAAAGTTGTGTAATAGTACACAAGCTTCACTAAAAATTAAAGTGTAAACAAAAAATGAATAAGAGTTAAAATATCAGTGCATGTAATGCATCTTTGGCCTGAAAATAAAGGTACGTATGTATCAGAATTATTAAAATAAAAAAACAAACATTTGTGGTACACTCGAAACAATGCTTATTTTTCCCCAACTACTTCAGTCGCATACAACACAATTAGCTAACATATATTCTTACTAAAGAGTATTATATTTAGTATTATTTGTAAACCAAATTTATGAAGCATTCGCTTAACAAAAATAACATTGAATCCTCACAGCTCTTCATGTTTGAATTTAAAGCTAATCCACACTACAAGAAATATAACATTAATCCTCTTAACTTTAAAAAAATCAACTTGAAGTAAAATGTCATCCTGTGAACATTCACTGCGAACAATCCCAAGTTATTAAAACATTTCAAAACAAGTTCCTTTTATTTCTCTTTTCCCTCTCACACCCCACAGCGTTTCTTTTGTATCGCGCGCCAACCGTCCTCCACAGAACCGACCGACTTTCCCAGCCTCGTTCATCCAGCGGCGGCTTTCAGAAACATTTCCGAAAATTCCTCTCTGGTCCGTGTCACTTTTCGAGCTCAGCCGGCGTTTAAAATCCACCGCTGCGCCCGTGAAGGTCCGGGCGAGCCGGCGGTCTCCGTCGGCCCACGCCGCCCCACGCCGCCCCGCTACGCTCCGCGTGCGTCGTAGAAAGTTGTACAGTATCGACTGCGGGAGGATCTGTATAAGGACATCCGGTTTAGAAATGGAAATCGCGTAGACGTAACGACGCGTAGCGAGTGGGCCCGGGGAGTGGGGGTGGGATGGTGGGGGGTTCGCGAGTTGAAAAGTGCAAGTCGCCCGTGTGTCGTCATTCTCGCGTCCGCCGGAGAAAGCGCGCCGGTTGATGGCGTCGCCGGTGCGCGGGAGGGGGCGACGTTTTGTTGGCGAGGAGGGGAAGGGGGCGTGGCTGTGAATGTACACAATAAATATATATATATATATATATATATATATATATATATATATATATATATATATATATATATATATACATACATACATACATACATACATACATACATAAAATATTTTTATCCTTAATAGGAGCTCAGTGGTAGCTCAGCGGTAGCTCAGTGCATCAACTGATGTCACTGTAGCGTCTCTGACCGGGAGGTCCTAGGTTCGAGTCGGCGGCAGGGTTTTCGATACTAGCTTTTCAGCTGGGTCGAATTCTGTCGCTGTCTGGAGGAAACTTCTAGCGGCCGGCTGCTCTGATCGGTAATTTTCCGTGGTTTCTCCGATCAACACCAGGCGAATGCTGGAGCAGTACCTTAACAAACGGGCCACGGACCGGGCGCGATCTTTCCTTCCTCTTCCTTGCCCTAGCCTCTCCCATTACTCACACACACACACACACACACACACACACACACACACAAACATGCACTATACTTCCGGGAGACCGGTCGGGAGCTTAGAGCTTGTTCCGGCGGGGGCGGTGCCCCGCTTGTGGGAAAGTCCTGGTTAGGGGAAACCCTCTAGCCGACGGTCGACGCCGGATCTGGCCATCCAGCGGAGGAAGATCATCACTATCTCCCGAGAGAAAAGCATGCAATACCCTTCCGGGAATAATGACTAAAGCTGTTGACGCCCCCGGAATCACTAACCAACCAACCAACCAACCAACCAACATAATCCTTGATATGATCTCTGAGTAATCATCAAAATTTTTCAGACTTCATGAACCACACGACGATATACAAGCGTGTATACTCGCTTTTTTAGTTCAAGATATGATTAGGCACATAATTGCCCATATTCCGAATCAGCGTCAAGGTACAGTACTCAGAAATTTGTTACCTAAAATATAAAATGATTGATGTGCTCTGAGAATAAGAAATGTGCAGTTTGAGCGAAACAAATAATTTGCGATATGAAATTTTATGTGAAAAAGAATACAATCCTTCATTTAAAAGACGTTTCGTAGTTCAAATTAGAATTTAAGGTCGCCTTTCACAATGTGTAAGTACAAAAAAAATGTATACAAGTTTGCTGACTAGCGAACACTGCGCATGAAAAAAGATGTGCGGGTACAATGAGTGGAGGTTGGTGCCCCTACTTTTCAGGTTACGTCTCATTAATGATGGCAGTAATTACATCAGCTTTGGAATGGTAAGAATTTACTAATATTGGTGTATAAATTTTATCAATATATTACAAAATTCCGATTTTACCCAATTTTGGAAGTTGCTTTGGCTTTGAAAAGTAGGAATGGCTTTGAAAGTAGGTAGGCTGGGCTTTGAAAAGTAGGAATATTTGAGTTATCTACTTATTCCCTGCTCATATGGAACTCCCAAACTTGTATAAGCCCAAGCCTGTTCAAATATATCTCCTTATTTGTGCCTATTTACATATGGCATTTCATAAAGATCCTTATTCCATTTCTTGATGACAAGAATCATTTGAATATATATATGTATATTCTTGATTCAATGTTATTGAATCGTGAACTCTTACATCCCTTATTTAAAATTGTATGAAATTATAGTTCTTTAAAATGCTCTTTGTGAACCTGTTCTTGGGTTTTCTGACATTTTGCGGGTATGCGCATGCGAACAATGGTTCTTGCATGACGCGCGTGTGTGTACTCGCATAATGAATTCCACGTGTCCACGCGCGGATGTTTGTGGGCATGATCAAGCAGGTACACCAGGGAGCGTGTTGGAAATGTCGCGCATGTATGAAAGAGCTATGAGTAAGTATTTTTTTCCCGCCGTCAGAAGTCTGAATTAAGTTTTATTTCATTTTTGTATCACACTCTTAAACATATACTTGTACGTTACCCGACTCTGTCTTATAATTTCTAGACTCTGTAGGACGATGTCACCTCAATGTGTATCATTTCATATTTTCTCACTGTGTACTGCTACCTACATACCACTTTCACATGTCAGTTGTAATTTTTCTGGATAAAAATAATCTAGTTGATTATATGAAGATTAGCCATCACGAATATAAGTATGAAGAGAATGCAACTAGGAAATAGTAAAAACATTTTGAGGCCTGTATCCTCAAAACCATCAACATATTTTCTACTTACACATTGTTAAAAGCGTCCTTAAGAAATCCTAACTTGAACTATGAAACGTCTTTTAAATTAAGAATTTTATTATTTTTCACATAAAATTTCATATTGCAAATTATTTATATCGCTCAAACTGCACATATCTTTTTCTCAGAGAGCTCATAAATCGTTTTACATTGAAGAATTTTCTTTGTATTGTATTTTGACGCTGATATATGTGCAATTATGTGCCTAATCATATCTTATACTAAAAATGGGAGCATACTTGTTTGCACATTTCACGTGTGGTTCATATTGTACATGAAGTCTGAAAAATGTCGATGACCATTCAGCTTTCATTTCAAGGATAAACACAATATTATATAGATATAAATTTGTTGTGTACATTCACACTTTTAAACGAAATTCAAAATAATAATTCATTTCCAACATCGCCTTTGAAGTAATAGTTTTAACGAAATGTTTCTAATTCTCTTGTAATACCAAGAAAGGTAAATGACTTCTATATAGTTCATCATGCAACCTACCAGTTGTACGTAATCATCTTTCATCAGATGTGCCTTCAGTCAATACAACATCCGGAACTTTCTTCCGCGGTCTCGGTAGTCCACTATCTTAGCTAATTAGCGGCCTCGTTTCCGTTTTAAGAACAGAATATTTCTATAATAATGAAGGTACTTCCAGAATAATTATGTTTAGTTTTACCATCTGATGTTCCTGGAATCGTGAAGAAACTTCCAGATGATTCTAGATGTTGCGTCATTTTTCTTAGTACGTGAATGAACCAACCAAAGAAGCATGAGTGACACCAAATACTGCAATTGCATCTTAACAATCGTTTCAGGCGACCTTTGTATAATATACTAGTGCAATAATTAAGAAAAGAAAGCAACGGGTCACTGCCCCACTCCAAGTGGGTCACGTTTCATGTGGAGACGAACGTTATGAAGAATAACCCAGAACCTTCGTGACCACGCCGTAAAGGGGGCGTAGTCGACTCGTGTATAAAAAGCATCCGACCCGCAGGTGACGACTCCAGTCGGTCGGATATGAGGCTCCTGTATAACAAGCCTAAAAGAGCACTGCCGTTCGGTCACCACTTCAGTGCTTTTGTGGTTTTAACTCGATGGTTTCCTGGAACGTTTCTACTATAAAAATACCGGCGGGTCTTCATTCAACATCCTGAGGAAGTCATCGACCACGCGAGGTAAGCTTTTAAAGTTTTTTACTTGATATCTAGATCTAAATCAGTTCTATTGCATTTGACCAGACGTTATACCTGTTTTATCAGTAGTTGCCGTGCGAATAATTCGCGGTACTTTGATAGATAATTTAATCACAAATTTCTTTCAGTGTCGATAAATTGTTCATTCTCTTCAAGAATAGAAAATTGGCAATAGTTTGCGATATCGTAGTTCACTGAATCCGCAGTTCTTTGCAGTCATCAGAGTTAATTGGTAGCTCCTGCTACCAATTGTTCGTTTGAGATTGAAACTTGATTGAAAATTCAAGTGTTGAGCAAAAACAAAGTTGGCAATCCTTTGCCAACTTTGTTTTTGCTCAACACTTGAATTTTTTATGTACATCGTAATTTGTTAATGACTTTTTTAGGGTGTTGTAATGACAAAATCTTATTAGAATGGCTAAAAAGTGATTTTTACCTTTCCAACTATACCTTTATAAATCCATCTAACGATTTTCTAGATCTTGAAACTGCATTTTACCGTACGTATTGCACAGTTTGAGTTTTGTAAATGGAATTATTTTAAAATGAATGTTTCAAAAGATATTAATTCAGGAAGTGACAGGGTATCCAAGAACAGTGAAATATCTGCAATTTCAGAATCGATTCTCTGTATGTAGTATATAAACATTATAATAAAGTAAGATAAGGAAAGTAAACCCAATTGGACACTACAAAGAATGGTTGTGTTCCACATGGATTAGACAAGAACCTAGAAATATTGTGTAACATTACGTTAATTTACAATGGTTCAAAGACCCAAAATAACTTTCGCTGTTGGGTAGTCTATGATAGCCGTAATGCAGGGCAAGTGTGAAAAGCGAGCAGTGGCTTGATCTCCACTATTGGGGCCATAGCTCCCGAACTGTTGCTCCCAGCGGAATTTGATGACAGATCAAACTCGTGGGGGGATTTCGGACGCACATCCAATTTGTGTGCGTTTCATCACGCTTTTCATACTATTTTTATTCTAAAACATCACCAATTCACTTATTCTTCTCTGTGGTACTCTGATAGCTGCCACTACTTATATCTCTCACTACTACTGCATCTCGAAAGCATGATCCTAGTGTCGCCACACCAAAGTTAGATTGAAACAAGTAAATAATTTAAATAAATGTTGACCCGTCTAGCTCAGAAAATTAAATGTTACAATGTAACGGTGTTATTCGATTTGGTTCGGTATAGTGGATCTGAATCCCACCTTAGAGATGAGAATAATACTTGTGTGCGTGTGTACTCTCGGACGGACAATGATATAAGCTGTACATGACATCCACTTTAAGATTTTCAACACTCGTAAAGTGAAAATAATACACTTCGATTTATTTATATATTATACGCATCGATAGTAGATCTTTACAGAGTTAGCGATTTCAATAGCGCCCGCTCTATATTTTGGTCTACATCCACGTGTGGCATGTGGGATTGCGTCCAGTGACAAAGTTAGATCACGTGTTCCCCTTTAACTACTAAATAAGCATTTCTTAATACATTTCATAATAATTGATTTACCGAGAAAAGTCGAATATGTTATCCAATAACATGCAATCATTTAATCCACTTTCATAGTATTCCACTGAAATAGATGTTAACAAAAATATAAGTTTTAAAGTATTGTTTAGAAAGTTTATCCACATGATAATCTAGCATTTCATAATCTGAATTCCAAATTAAAGTAGATAACAGATACGTGGTCGATAATATCCCATTAAGAATATGACCTAAGAAGAAGAATAAGTACAACACATAAAGGACTAATAAAATGGACATAAAGATGGTAAAAATTAATATCATGAATATTAAGTGGATGAACATAAAGAAATACGACAAGAAACTGGACAAAAAGAAAAATGACAAGAAGAATCATAAGCTGAAAAACAAAAAAAGAACAGAAAAAAGAACGCGTAGAAGGAAAAGATGAATCAAAATAAGAAGGTATTATATTTGCAATACCTAAAAATCAGCTTTAAAGCAGAGAGAGTTCATTCAGTTACATACGTCAACGTTTCAAACCGGGAATAGCCGCTCAGTGCATTAACTGATTTCACTAAAACGCCTCTGACCGGGAGGTCCTGGGTTCGAGCCCAGACGGCAGCAGGATTTTTAACACTAAATTTTCAGCTAGGTCGAATTCAGTCGCTGTCTGCAGGAGAATTCTAGCGGTCGGCTGCTCTGGTTGGTAGTTTTACGTGGTTTCTCCGATCAACACCAGGCGAATGCCTGAGCAGTACCCTAACAAACGGGCCGCAGACCGCGCGCGATCTTTCCTTCCTCTTCCTTATCCTAGCCTCTCCCCTTACACGTACATTAATAATCACGACACTACCACATATTCCGGGAGACCGGTCGGGAGCTTAGAGCTTGTTCCGACTGGGGCGGTGCCCCGCTGGTGGGAGAGTCCTGGTTAGCGGGAAACTCCGCTAGTCGACGGTAGGTCGGCGCCGGATCTCGCCATCCAGTGGGGGAAGATCACCACTATCTCCCAAGGAAAAACACGCACTACACTAACGGGACGAATGACCTAAACTGTTGATGCGCCCGGAATCACTAACCAACCAACTAACGTCGTTCCAAAAACTGTCCGTCTCTACATTTGCTTCTTTTGCCACCCGACCGCGAGGCGATCTGGCTCAGTCCGGCTTCGAACCGGAACCACCCGGCTGGATTTCCCGACCCGCTCTCCTCCGGCGTCTCCGGGAGCCGAGAAAGCGCTGCAGAAGCTGGCGCCGCCGCCCACGCGCCCTTTCCCCCTCTACCCCACCCCACCCCTTCCCACCCTTCCCCACATCACCCACCCATCGCCATCACGCCGTGCTGATGAGGTCAACAGTATTTTTGTCTTTTTTTAACAAATTAAATACAATCTTTTAAAAAACTCGTTATCTTTTAAAAAACGATTTATTTCATTGAAAAACTGGTAATAAATAAGGTCTCTATAATCCGATAACGAATGTTCTTATACATTTCGGACTACAGGTACATACTATGCTACATACTACTATGCTGGTATAGAAGAATTTACTTTGTGGTAGACTGATTTGTTCCTTCCACTCAGTCGTTTTTAATCATTATTTTTATTTCTCTGCTTAAACTGATTTGTGACAAACAGCAATTTGTATTGCAATTACATTTGCTTTATAACAAAATACGGTAGAACTGAATATTAATAGATAAGTTGGGGAAAATTATAATTGTTCTGTTTTTCTTGAAATTAGTGGACCTAAAATAATTATTGGTAAGCATTTTTACAATTCTATTCGTGTGGCATTTTAATAATGGAAATCAACATTGTGCTTTCAACCAGTTCGAATTCTTATGCTTATTTAAAAGAATGAGTTTCTAGATAAGGAACATAAAACCATGTAGTAGAAAATACCTAAGAACTCTATCAAAATTACAATTTTGCCTATTTTTTTAGTCCAGACTGCAGTATCTCTATTTCTTTTACAGCCTACAGAAATCGAATCTATAGAAAATCTAGCGCTAACTCAATATCTTTTTTCACAGTCGCCAGCTTTGTCCACCACTAGTCGCTCATAACAATTTTCCACGAACTAATGAACAGAAATAATTAAATAATTAATGATTTTATTTCAAAATTGTAATTTCTTTTACTTTATGGCCTGTATTTCGATGTAGTATTTGTAAAGATTGTTTATGTTAAAATTTTTAATTTTATAAGAGAATTTAATTTGTTGTTCTGAAGTAGTTTGCTTGCTACATTTTAGAAAACCATTGTGGGTATGTTTGTTCAGCAGCATTTTTCTGCTGCAGGCTACTAGTGTCAACTATTCGACAATATTACAATTTTAAACAATGAATAAAGATAAAATCTTCAACCACACCAAACTGTTGATTGTCCAGTTTTAAGACTATTAAATGCTGGGAAAAGATTTGTCCTTAAAAGAATTCCCACACAAATACAAACTTAGCAATAAAATTCTTACAAACTTCGTAGGAATTTTGCTAAACTGATTTAACAACGTGGCGCGTTTTGCCTCCACCGGCCCAAGGCAAGAAACCGGCAGTGGTAGCTCAGTTCATCAACTGATGTAACTGCAGCGCCTCTCACCGGAAGGTCCTAGGTTCGAGTCCTGACGGCGGCAGGATTTTCGACATTAGCTTTCCAGCTAGGTCGAATTCAGTCGCTGTCTAGAGGAGAATTCTAGCGGCCAGCTGCTCTGATTGGTAGTTTTCCGTGGTTTCTCCAATCAACACCAGGCGAATGCCGGAGCAGTACCCTACCAAACGGGCCACGGACCGCGCGCGATCTGTCCTTCCTCTTGCTTGTCCTATTCTCTCCCTTAACACACACACACACACTAACATGCACTACACTACTACATATTTCGGGAGACCGGTCGGGAGCTTAGAGTTTGTCCCGGCTGAGGCGGTGCCTCGCTGGTGGGTGAGTCCTGGTTAGGGGTAAACCCCACTAGCCGACGGTAGGTCAGCGCCGGATCTCGCCATCCAGCGGGGGAAGATCACCACCATCTCCCGAGGAAAAACATGCACTTCACTAACGGGACTCATGACGAAAGCAGTCGACGCGCCCGGAAACACGAAAAAAACAATCAATCAACCCAAGGCAAGAAGTACTGAAGGAGATAGAAGGGGAAGAAGGGAGAGGTCATGAGGTTGGACGACCGCACCACCCCGTTTGGTGACTGTATCGATGGCGCCCCCAAAGGCGTTTCAGGAAGAGGAAGTCCACGAATTGACCAATAACGCTCGTTTTCCCCCAGAAACTTCCAGCATTCGTCTCCGTTCAGAGTTTTTTTTTTCTCTCGTGAAAGTAATTTACGTGAGTTTACAAAATATATCTGGGAACCGGATATTGCGACTGCGAGTTCATCGAACGGCCTCCTTTGAATTCGTAGATGCAGATACCAGAATATATATAATCGCAAAACTCTCGAATGGAACAAATGATAAAATGTATTTGGGCAGTTGGTAACCTAGAAATTATACCCCTTTTGGTTTACATTTAGAGTTTGGTTAAAGAAAATTTGCAGTGTGCCAAGTTGTATTTTTTTAATGAAAATGTAATTCCGAATAATCCACATAAAATCTAATCAACTATTTGTCAACAGTCAAGCAAAGCTAAACTTGGTACGACTTTATATATTTTCATCGTTTACCCTCGACTGCGACGTCAGCAAGCTGACTTGAAGTTGTATGTAAAGTAATGGTCGTGAAAATTTCAGAATAAATCTTTTGGGAATGTATGCGCCTGTATTTCTTTGTGATTAAAATAAGCTGAATTTAATTGAAAAGAGTAAAATTTTCATTTAAATTCACAGTCACATTGCCTGTGAAATCACTGTCATTTGAATTGACAACTTGGACATGCTGCAACGACGTTTTCTCGATGTTTTCATTGAAAATTTTCAAAGTCACCTATGAGTACATTGCGCATTGTATCCAGTAATAAATCTAGTTGTGAAATTCAAGTTAAACGACTAAAAGTGGCGAAATAATGATGTACGATTTGCGTAAATACAAGACAGGTGTGTCTTCCATTTCGTTAGGTTCTTTTATCGGGCCGAGTAAATGAGAGAAATGTCCGTATTTCTCGTTCCATTCATCAAACACACGGAAAAAGAAAATGTAAACAGAAACGCAAGTGAGATTTCGTTACAACTAAATTTGACATGCAAATAATGCTAGGTAAATGGTATGTAGACTATAGTGCCTCTAGAAACTTCAGGCTTTCAGATTGGTTTTAGTAAACTTTCTTTATTGGGAATAATTATAGGAGTTAAGACCATTTTCTGTTTTCTTCAACGTCTCCGTATTTTATGTAGACTTCAAAAAATCGTTGAAACATGTGTTCACTCTGGTGATTTCAACATTTTCATTCCTGAACTATTTTTATTAATATTGTAACTGCAAGTTTACATTGAAGAGCAGGAAAGTCAGGAAGAAGGAGATAAATGCAAAGAATAAAGACGTTGGGAATGACAAGAAATGTAATGACAGGCATGATGAGAAAATTGGTCAGAAGGGTGAGACGAGTTAGAACGTAGGGGAAACGAATAAGGTCGAGAGGACGAATGGGGAAGACGAAATAAATGAGAATGATCATGAGATAAATGAGAACTAGGAGACACGAATAAGGTCGAAGAGGTGACAAATGTTCACGACGAACAAGAACGAGAACGACAAATGAGACGAACAAGAACGAGAAGATGAATAATGATGTGACAAATGAGGATGTGTAAGAGGATGAGTGAGGACTATGATGAGTAGAATGAGTACGAAGAGAAGACGCATGAGGACGAGGAGATGATCAAGGAAGTCTAAGAGGACGGAAAGGAAGACTACAAGGAGGAGAAGGAAGAATTCAAGGAGAATGGAGATTTCTAAGAGAGTAAAGAAGATTATAAGGACGGGATGGACTAGGAGAATAGGAAAACGAGAACGCACTGAAATACGAATAGAAGAGGAGCAAAAAAAAGGACGAGAAGGAGGGAAAGGAAATCAAGAAGAACAAGGAGAAAACTGAGGAGAGAGATTACGCAGGAAGATGAAGGAGAGCGGAAAAGAAGTAATACTAAAACAGAAGAAGGATCGAGGAGGAGAGGAAGGAAATCAAGAAGAACGAGGAGGAAACTAAAGAGAGAGATTACACAGCAAGAAGAAGGAGAGCGGGAAAGAAATAATACTAGAACAGAAGAACAGAAAAAGGATCGAGAAGGAGAGGTCGAAAGTCAAGAATAACGAGGAGGAAACAAAAGAGGAAGATTAAACAGAAAGAAAGAGACCGGAGAAGAGATAATAGAAGAGCAGAAGAAGGATCAAGAGGAACGAAAAGGAAACTAAGGAGAGAGATTACACAGGAAGAAGGAGAGCAGAAAAGAAGTAATTTATTAGAACAGAAGAAGGATCAAGACAAACGAGGAGGAATCTAAGGAGGGAGATTACACAGGAGGAAGAACGAGAGCGGAAAAGAAGTAATAGAAGACCAGAAGAAGGATCAAGCAGAACGAGAAGGAAACTAAGTCGAGGGATTACGCGGGAAGAAGAACGAGAGCGGAAAAGAAGTAATAGAAGAACAGAAGAAGGATCAAGCAGAACGAGAAGGAAACTAAGTCGAGGGATTACGCGGGAAGAAGAAGGAGAGCGGAAAAGAAGTAATAGAAGAACAGAAGAAGGATCAAGAAGCAGAAGAACAGAAATCAAGGAAACGAGGAGGAAACTAAGGAGGAGATTACACAGAAGTGGAGAGCGGGAAAGAATATAATAGCGGAAAAGAACGACCAGAAGAAGGATCAAGCAGAACGAGAAAGAAACTAACGAGGGATTACGCGGGAAGAAGAACGAGAGCGGAAAAGAAGTAATAGAAGAACAGAAGAAGGATCAAGCAGAACGAGAAGGAAACTAAGTCGAGGGATTACGCGGGAAGAAGAAGGAGAGCGGAAAAGAAGTAATAGAAGAACAGAAGAAGGATCAAGCAGAACGAGAAGGAAACTAAGTCGAGGGATTAAGCGGGAAGAAGAAGGAGAGCGGAAAAGAAGTAATAGAAGAACAGAAGAAGGATCAAGCAGAACGAGAAGGAAACTAAGTCGAGGGATTTCGCGGGAAGAAGAAGGAGAGCGGAAAAGAAGTAATACTAGAGCAGCCTCTAATCCCCGCCCCGCGCGCGTGCGTGCCAGTGACGAGGCTCGGCGACGGCGTTGTGAGTCAGGCCACGTCGCGACGCGACGCGTCGCGTCGCGCGCCGACCGCCAGGAAGCGCGCTGTGTGGGCGGGGCTCCGTTGCGTCGCCGTCGCCTCGACGTGCGACGCGCCGCCACAAAGAGCCCTGCGACGCCGACGACGACGCCGACGCCGTGCTCTTCCTTATTACCCTCCCCATGGCCGCCCACGCCCCGCCCCTCCCCCTTCCATTCGGCCTCTTTTAATTGAATTCGACGCGTGTGACGAGAATCTCTTCGGGAAGCAAGTGCCCTCGACAGCGGTTGTCGTCTGTGCACCTTCCGATCAGCCAAATTCCAGGAGCGGTAGTTCAGTGCATCAACTGATGTCACTGCAGCGCCTCTGTCCGGGGGGTCCTAGGTTCCAGTCCTGACGGCGCCAGGATTTTCGACACGCCAGGCTTTTCAGCTAGGTCGAATTCAGTCGCTGTCTGGAGGAGAATTCTAGCGGCCGGCTGCTCTGAGCGGTAGTTTTCCGTGGTTTCTCCGATCAACACCAGGCGAATGCCGGAACAGTACCCTATCAAACGGGCCACGGACCGCGCGCGATCTGTCCTTCCCATTCCTTGTCCTATTCTCTTCTTACACCACACACACACACACACACACACACACACACACACACACACACACTAACATGCACTACACTACCACATATTGTGGGAGCTTGGAGCTTGTCCCGGCTGGGGCGGTGCCCCGCTGGTGGGAGAGTCCCTGTTAAGGGGAAACATCACTAGTCGACGGTAGGTCGGCGCCGGATCTCGCCATCCAGCGGGGGAAGATCACCGCCATCTCCCGAGCAAAAACATGCACTACACTACCGGGACTAATGACCAGAGAAGTTGACGCGCCCGGAAACACGAAAAAATCAATCAATCAGCCAAATAAAATATATTATATAGGACGAGGCGTACTCATATGAAATAATGGTATTATCCATGCACGTTTTCTTGAGACTCGCTTCGGTAGTGGCGAGAGGATTGGGGAGATTGGTTACTTTCACAAAAGGAATCTTATATCAAATTTGAAGTTCGTTTATAAATGCAAAATACACGGTACACGGTTTTTATTACACGGTAGCGAACGTTTCTAGTTATCTACAACGCTCGTTGCTATCGTTTATTCCTAACTAGCTGACCCGGCGAACTCTGTTCCGCCGTAACAGCCGGTCCCATCTTTTTCTCGCGTCGCACTCACTGTGAGAAACTGTACTATCTTTGTTGCACTGCGTACGTGCAAAAACGTGCGTTCTCACACAGGAACGCTGTCGAACGGGATAAACAGTATTCTATGTCCGTCTCCTGGCTCAAAGCTTCCTGCTCACCAAATCGGTACAGCCGTTCTTGAGTTATAAATAGTGTAACTAACACGACTTTTAAATAGATATAACGGCGAACGAAAGGCGGCTATCATTATCGCTTTCTGTTATCAGTGCGGCGTTACAACAATGGGTTACAACAGGCAACAATGACCGCTAACATGCGAAATCACCCGAAAACGTGCGAAAACGTGCGTTCTCACACAGGAACGCTGTCGAACGGGATAAACAGTATCCTATGTTCGTCTCCTGGCTCTAAGCTTCCTGCTCACCAATTTTCAGCCAAATCGGTACAGCCATTCTTGGGTTATAAATAGTGTGACTAACACGACTTTCTTTTATATATATAGATTCAACTAATGTTGGCAAAGGAGAGGGGGTAGGTATTCCGGGGCGCAAGAATACGTACGCGTATAAAACCTGACATTTTGGACGAAAGGAAGGTCGTTGGGTTTTTGTGAAGGAGAGGGAGTGTCTTTTCAGAACAACATACCGAGGGTTGGGCAGTACTTAAATACTTGTATTTGAAATACATATTTTAAATACACTTTGTATTTGAAAATTCGGTATTTCTGAGTTTTTTGAACATGTGTTTTAGAGATGTATGTAAATACTTAAAGTAGGTGTATTTGAAAAATTCAAAAAGTACTTTAAATACAGATGAAGATAATAATGGGTCTTTCTTTTGTTTGATTGTGCTAGTGAATGGACCTCATAACAAAAATAAAAGCTCGTTTCAGCTGTTGAACTTGAAATCTCATCACTTTTAAATGATAAATCTAAATCTTTAAAAATGCTGGACAATTATCCGACATTAAAAAAGCCTTTATCCCTGAAACACTAGTTTATGTTCATTAGCGTCAGTTCAACAACTCTTTTCCTTTGCGAGTTTTATACATTCTTCAACTAGGGGTTTTTTCTCATGACGTATTTGAAAAACTAGCCGTTTTAAAAGGAAATTCCGTTTATTTGAGTTAGATATATTTTTATACCATTTTATAATGGGTGTGAAGGTATACGTGAAAGTGTTTTGTATTTGATAAGTATAAGTAATAGTAATTTTGTGAATGTGTTTTATATTTGAAAGTTTGTAGTTACTGTTAAGAAATGTATCACTGTCAATTAGTAATTTATATTAATTGACAATTACAACACACGGTTGCAATAAAAATGTCATAATGCAAAATTATTGTATTTACTGTGAGTGTATTAGTGTATTTTGAGTATTTGAAGTATTTTAAATACGTATGTATTTAGCAATTGAAGTTAAGGCAGCAATAACCCAATGTAATTGGAGTATGTATTTAAATACTTATTTACAACATACTTTCGCAAAGTATTTAAATACTAAATTTAAAGTGTTTTGTCCAACTCTGAACATACCCTAAATGATAATTCGCTCACATCTTACAAGATGTGTTGCTCATTTCTTATTATCTGTAAACATTGCTAACGTCTGCTGCAATTTTTGCACACGATCGACGCACATAATACGAAGCCACTCAGTGTCAGCCCTCCTGCAGATGTTAATGATGATAATTGCATACTTGATCCCCAGGTGAAGGAGAAGACGGACGACTTTATGCCCTCTCCTTTTTGTACGCAAATAAACACGGTGATGAATTGCCATTGCCTGGTTAGGCGATCATGAGGGATGAATCATTGTTCATACGAAATGTGGAGATAATGAAACGAAGGTGATTATTAATAGCTCAGTGTTCAGATATAAAATTTGGTGATATGAGAAGTCAACCACGTCACAATCACTTGGTACGAACACTCACGCCTTACCCGGGAATCGAACCCACAGCCTTCGGTGTCATGTTCTAGAACGGTGCTTCAAGCTCCTGTGCCTCTTACACAAGTTGTCACCCTGCCGCATACAACTTGATTTCTACCACGCTACACGTTGTATCATGGAGATTTTGTGAGGCCCGTTAGAAAAAGTGGAGTAGTTTGCACCCCGCACTTAGAGAATTTTTGCATGCTGACTCTCTAGGATAGCCAGTCACGACACTTACTTCCCGTTCTGTTTCTTTACAATCGCCCCTCAACCTTTGCCATTGTTATAAGATCATTTCTCAAAGGAGAATGTTCACAAAGAACCAAGGAAAGTAGTCAATCGTTATTCCTCTCTGTCTGTCTGTCTCTCTCTCTCTTACTCCCTGTACTCTCTCTCTCTCTCTCTCTCTCTCTCTCTCTCTCTCTCTCTCTCTCTCTCTCTCTCTCTCTCTCTCTCTCTCATCTTCTCATTCTTACCTACGGGGAGCGGTAGCTCAGTACATCAACCGATTTCACTGCAATGCCTCAAACCGGGAGGTCCTAAGTTCGAATCCTGACGGCGTCAGGATTTTCGTCACTAGCTTTCCAGCTAGGTCGAATTCAGTCGTTGTCTGGAGGAGAATTCTAGCGGCCGGCTGCTCTGATCGGTCGTTTTCCGTGGTTTATCCGATCAACACAAGGCGAATGCCGGAGCAGTACCGTAACAGACGGACCGCGCGCGATCTGTCCTTCCTCTTCCTTGTCCTATCCTCTCCCCTTACACACGTATCTCTACCCCAAACACACGTACACTAACATGCACTATACTACCACATATTCCGAGAGACCGGTCGGGAGCTTAGAGCTTATCCCGGCTGGGGCGGTGCCCCGCTGGTGGGAGAGTCCTGGTTAGGGGGAAACCCCACCAGCCGACGGTAGGTCGGCGCCGGATCTCGCCAGCCAGCGGGGGAAGATCACTACCATCTCCCGAGAAAAGAACATGCACTACACTAACACTAACGGGAACAGAGCAGTTGACGCGCCCGGAAACACGAAAAAATCAATCAATCATTCTTATCTACCTTCTCCTTCTACCCATTCTCCTTCGCCTCCACCTTGATCTCCTTCACCTCATATCTCCGCCTCTACTTTCTTTCTTAAGCGAAAATGCAGTACTTGATGCGATTCCTTGATATGCAAGTCGAATCCGTATCGCCAAGTCTAATCTCTTTCAGAGATCGCATCCCCAGTATACTTTTGTTGGGTCTGACCGCACTGTACTTGTTAATATTCCTATTCGTTAGTTCTGAAAAAGCATAACCATTTAAGTTTAGATCTCAATATCTCGAAATGAGTGTCGATGGAGTTGTACCATTACTAAAATAACGCCTCCATATCATCAAACACGTCTAGGAACTGATTTTTCATCATCGTTCCAAACAATACGAGAAATTCTTTGCAATATGCTGGCACCACCTGTTTATTGTAGCGTCGCCTGGTCCGGCGCCGGTGCCTCGGGCCGCTTCGGGAAAACCCGCGCTAAGCCGGATGGGGGTGGAGGGTGGCGGCGCCACGCCGCGCCGGTTGGAAAAGCCGTTAGGAATCCCGGCTGGAATTTCCTTGAAAAAGGACGCGCGCGGAGGCGAGTTTAAGAGATGTCGGTTGCAGCTCTGGAAAGGCTGGCCAGCGAGCCGTATGACGCCCGCTGCTTGTAGGGTGGGGGCGAGCCGGCGGATATTTAAGGCCGCGCCGACAGGAGCCTCGCGGGATACGCTGGGTGTCGAAAGACGAGAGGTATGTCCAGTGCTATCATTGCACGTGATCTTCGGGTCGAAGATCGGTTTGGCGACAAGCCATGTAACTGGTATAGTTACGGGACTCTATGTCCGACAGCTTCGCACCTCGCGTTGCTTTTTGCTGCTTCCGAAGCAGTGGTTCTGGGCGAAGGCCTAGGGATGGTCGCGGGGTTTCGCGGCTAAGAGAACTGAAAGGTTGCCAAGGGGTTAGATTTTTGTATTATAATTTTTGTACATTAATTGTAAAAATTCTGTAAATATATTGTATATATCAATCAGAACAGTCGTCTGTGGTTTTCATCCTAGTACGTCACATTATCTTCTACGAATATTATTTTATTAATAACGCTCATTATTCTTTTCTCTCGTCCCTCAACGCAGAGGCGTTTCTATTCCCGCTCAAGGATGAATGCCCTGAAGCCTGCCCTGGGGCATCCTTCCATGACAAGCAACACCTGGGCGGTTCTCGGCGCCGCTTCTTGTCCCGCTGTCATTGTCGCCACGCGCGTCGCCGCCACCGCCCACGCGAACCTTTGTTGGCGCTTCCTTTCACGCCGCCACCACCACCGCCCCGCCCCCCGCCCCCACCCCCGCCGTCCTCGCCGGTTAATTTTACTTTCACGCGTGAGTTGCTGTTCTCCGCCGTGCGCCTAAGGACATTGTTCGGTTCTCCTTCACTTCGGGTCCAAACGGTGTAGTGGGTGCACGTAGCGAAAAGGGCTTTTTTTTATGAAACCCTTTAGTATAATATAGATATTTCTTCTATGATTTAAAATATGGTTCTAAAATCGTCTAGTGTTTTCGAAAACGACATTACGCCTCCCGCAAGATAAGAGACTTTAAATATCTCCGTTGTTAAGTCATTTCAAAATGCGTATCTATGCAGTATCTAATCAGTAGTCATGATGAGTAATAATTATTTTCTCCCCCATACGTCACATACAGTTTTTGACTGTTTTTGACTAAATAAATAAATCACCAGTAATTTACTCCTCTCTTTTGTATCTAGTAGTTCGGTTCAAACTTGCTTCAGGAAGTATCTTACCGTAAAATGTTACCGTCACCTCCCTGTTATGTAAAATGTGCCCTGTACTGTAAAATGTTACCGTCAGATGCTGTTTAATCTACGAAATAGGCCTACAGCTGGTCTCTGACCACGAGAATTTCAGTGAGAACATATTTATACTATGTGCGTCATGAACAAGTAGTTGGTTCCAGGAATAAATTGTCGTTGAAAGTGACAGCTTAAAGTTTGAGTAAGTTTCATAGTACAACAGTCGAGGTTTCAGGTTAACCGATCCAGTCATCGGAAAATCAACTACAAAAAACAGAACACATCTGCATTTACAGCGAGACTGCAAGCGCTCTGGGCGATGCCATTCCGGATTACAGGAAAGTAAGGACTTACCTGTTTTCCATAATCAGTGGATTTTCTCGTCATACATTGCGTTTGATCCCTATACTGCCAGTATCAGTTGACACTCCGTGACTGCGGTAAACGTGTTCATTTTATTTACACTGTTCTCTGTAAAATTGTTTTTGGTTTTGAAGTAAACTCCAGATCATGCAAGCTGGTTCGCCCCCCAAACAGTCTCGGTCCCAACTACATCGGATAATCGCGAGACTACCACATTTCCAGTGGCGAATCCTGAACATTATTTTAAGTATACAGCACTTTAAGGATGCTACCTCTATCGTTGTCTTTTATTTTAAGCTTTTCTGAAATCCCAATACTATGAAATTCCGTCCTTAAAAATTGTTTTATAATACAATTACACAAACCACTATCTTCTGGAGCATTAACACACTCTGTTTTCACAAAATAGTGGGAGAAGTGTAACTAACGAACGACCAGAGAAGGACTGTTCACCGCAATATTTTGCGGTGCCTAACCGACCGTCCAGACGCGCATCCTCCCCTCTCCCCGACCTTGAAACATGAGGAGTCCTAGGTTATCGCGGCTGGCATGAGGTGCCGTCTCCTGCGCTAGCGAATTCTTTGAACAGCATTAAAATCTGTTTGAAACTTCTCACTCTAACGCACGTCTTAGCGCTTACGGTTGTGGAAGAAAGACTGGCTCTGAGTAGCAAAACAGTTATTTTTTCGCATCCGTTTTAAAGCTTTCAAAATCTCAACTTTTTAGTGGATTGCCAAGCTTATGAAGTATTTCTTATATATTTCGAATTACTACGTTCGGATATACCAAAATAACGAACCATTTTTATTATGAAAATATCATATAATTTGACATAGAATATAGGGATGACAATAGACGATCGTGAGGGGGGCGCTATGCGACAAATAAACAACCGGCGTTAAGGATCATTTTCGTTAGGTTAAAATAACAGAGCAGAGGCGGAATAAGCATTGTTTTGAGAGACAAAAGAAAAAGACATAGGATTCGGATGCTTCCGAGTTTTTAGAAGAATATTCATTCGCTAGAGCAAAGCGGTGATGAGCGGGTCGGCTCTTGACATATTTTACTAGATCGAGGAAAGACTGTAATTGACAGTTGTATAAAATTAACTATCGTTTTTTATATTAGGATAGAGTGTTCTTGTAGGAAGTAAATTTGTGTCTAGGCGTCCATCCGAGACGCAAGTGAGGGAAGTAAGGGATTATAATAGTATCGTCGGGAGAATTTGGAACCAGATCACGGATATTAGGCGAGGACTTTATCCAGAAGCAATATTCTGCAGCGTCGACGGAGAAGGTTCTACGGGGCGCCATCGAACGAAGAAGTGGAGAGCGCGCGAAGACCCACGAATGAATAGCAAGGTTTATAACTATTGTAATATAGAGAAAACTGGTCATGACCAAAGATCAATTCATTTTTGATTACCATTATAATAAATTCTGATTTGTTAAGTTTAAAGAAAAAAAAAAGATAATTATTGTTCGTTACGTGCAATCCAGCATTTTAATAAGATTGTCAGATTCCTCGCCACTCCGTATGGATGGAAGATTGAATAATTGGTTGCAGAGTAAGTAGCAACAATTATGAACTTCGAACCCCCATTAACTTAACTTACAAAAAACTTTTGTAAGGAAAGATATTTAAATTACGTAGGAATCCTTAGGTTTCAAGTGTAACCTTTTCCTGGCGCCCAAATTACATTTGTCAGTAGCAATTATGTTTCAAAATGTCCCTGCACGTGAGGCTTGTTTTTAAATAGAAAGACGGTGCTTGTTTCAAATTGGCACCAGTCAACGTCGGGCATGTTTCAAGGTATTTGAATTGAATTGAATTGAATTTGCCTTATTTTACGTGGCGAGACTCAGGCCATGAGGCCTGCTCTTCCGTCTGACCACGCAAATTTCGTTACACTCCTTTCACCAACCATAGGAGAAAGGAGGTATTACTTGGGCGACGAAGCAGGCGATTTGAATTTAGCTCAGAGGCATCATTTAGGCTTGAGGATCTTTTACATGCAGTAAATGTACTAACATGGGACAGTCGGCTTTACTTCCCCTCCGAAGGAAGGCGTACGAAGGATTTTTTCGCCCTTAAAAATCCACGGCTTCGATCGGGTTTGAACCCGCAAACTTGGGTATAGCAGTCCAATACGCTAACCGCTACACCATCGCCGCCGCCAAACCGGCGTTTCAAGGTATACCGGGGTGTATCGAAGAATTCGCGACTGCGCATTTTGAGGGTGAATACCCTTGCACTGTATGTCCCCAGCGGGAAAGCTTCCCGTTGGTTTCCGAGTGAGTTTCCGGGTAGGGTAGGTAGGAGGAGGTAGAAGGAGATGGGTGCTGCAATAATAAACGGGACGGAACGTTGACGCACTCTCCTTGCAGGAAATAATGGAGTTGTGATTCACTTCCTTCTTGCAGAGCTTCTGCATACAAATCGAAATATTTGATGTTTGTCGTGGGTCAATGGCTTTCCGTCAGGTCGCACTAGACGCTACGGTACTGACGGTGGGCGCTCGGAGCAAAGAGAAGGGTGTAACGTTGCACATTAGTAGAAGTGCAAATAACTCCACACGCGGCATCATAAAGGATATTCAAAAAGGTCAGAAAATGCTTTCGATTACACTCTAAGTGTACCATTAAAGTGCAATCTGCAATCCATCTAAAGTGAAATGGCATTGGTTAGCGCACTGGCTTCCAAAACTCCAGTTAGTGAATTTAAAACCATTGGATTTATTATTTCGAGTTTACGGTGCGTTACTGGTATGGTAATTATTCCCGAAACTGTAGGGCATGTTTTTATCACTGGAGGTGGCGGTGATTTGGATGTTGAAATCCGCCTCTGACCTACACGTCGACTTACGGGGTTTCCCCAATCAGGTTTCTCCCACTACTTGGGCACCGCCCCAACCGGTACAAGCTCTAAGCTCCCGACTGGTCTTCCGGCATGTGTGGTAGTGTTGTGCATGTAAGTTGATGGGTGTGTAAGTAAGGGGTGAAGAACCAGGAGGAGGATGAAAAGATCGCGTGCAGTCTGTGACCCGTTTTCACGGTACTTCTCCGATATTCACCTGGTGTTGATAGACGTAACCACGGAAAAATACCGAACAGAGCAGCTGGCCACTAGAATTCTCCCCCAGGCAGCGACTGAATTCGATAGCCTATGTAGCTGGTGTCGAAAATCCTGCCACCGTCGGGACTCGAACTCTAGGCCCACATAAGCCAGGCAAAACTATTCGGAGGCAGTGTATTTTTGAACGGGGAAAAATATTCAGCGTGCAATTACATGCGTGTGGCATATCTCGGTGTACTTGGCTGGAAAAATCAAATTCTCCGAAATTTCTTGTCCCAATTAAATCTCATATTTGTGCAATGAAGATGTAAATTAAGAATGAAAATACGGAGACCGGAGTTATGATAGCACCTGGCTGAGATTATAGGAGACTAAATGGTTGGTTGCGTTGGATTCCAAATTCAAAAATGAAAAATGATGTTTGAGATGAACATTTTTTCCAGAAGATTCACTGGTACTCATTTTAAAAACGATTACTATTTTTATTTTTTTAAATTATTTTTGAGAATTGAATTTTTCATTTTTTCATCAATTTCTGCATGTGAATTTTACCGAAATATTTCAATTCCTTTAATATTGTTATTATTTGTTGATGTTCTCTTAATAATACAATCTACGCATTCAAAAATAAATACATTTGACAAATCAAAAGCAGGTGTAAATTGCGTGAAATAAACAATTCACAATTTCTTACTGTTGACCGAGATTGGTTGAAGTTTGAATGAATTCATGCCACTAAACACAGCACATGAGTGAAATAGACAAATGAATATTATTCTGATAAGACGATGTATCAGAGGCTTATAAAACAATACCTCAAGACAGAATGCATTGTCCGCAATGATATGTTGAAATTTCGTTGCAGCTTGATAAAATATGTAAGATGCAACGTGTGACAGACACTTAATGACTCCAAGCACACAATAATACTGACAGGATTATGAAACAGTGTCGAGCAGCCAACGGCTAACTCGTCCCTTTCGCCGGGCCCCCCCCCCCCCCCCCGCTGTGACCAACCCACGCTGCGCACGAGGGTTCCTTTTTGCAGCGCCAAGCTGACGTCCTCTGGTCGTGTTTAACGAAAGTCGCCACCGAGGGCACGGCAGTTCTTTGCTGGCAACTGTAGACTTACAATTGTGCAAGAACAGGACATCCCACGTAACACATCAGTTGCATCGTAACATAGTTGACTTTCATAGCTTCAAAGACAATTTTGAATTATCGTATGTATGAATTCAGTACTTCTTGCTTGAGGAATAATACTATCATGAAACTATTTCACTCACCGGATTGACCGTACCTGTTACGTTCGGCTCAAGCGGCCATTTTGTCGTTACCCTGATGATGGGTCTGGCCTTGCTAAGACCAACCGAAAATCCGCCAACGGTATTTGAATTTTCTATTACGATG
Organism: Teleogryllus occipitalis; assembly: GCA_011170035.1. Lineage (NCBI taxonomy): Eukaryota > Metazoa > Arthropoda > Insecta > Orthoptera > Gryllidae > Teleogryllus > Teleogryllus occipitalis. Next base: position 12,318 of record BLKR01015109.1, on the reverse strand, counting down.
CCAATGCCTTCGCGTTTCGGCCATACCTGGAATGGATGAATAGGTTGTTGGACGGGTGAATACGGAGCGGTGATATGAATGATGAAGCAATGGTGGACTGAGAGGGGGTATGAAAGGTGGGGAAACCCAGAGAAAACCTCACGCAAACCCCCTTTGTTCGCCAAATTCTATACGGATCGATCACGAATTAGTCGCTAATCACAGCGGTGGAAGGCGAGTGGTCTGACCGCGACATCTTACTCCATTCCGTTTGCCTTCCGTTTTAAAATATCCTTTATACTTTTTTTACCTGTCAGTTGACGTAAACGAGCTGTTGACGGTTTCGTCCAATTGGGAGCTTAAACGTCACCGCGATGACGCTATAGCTCTCGATTGGATGTCATCGTAGCTGATTTACCTCTACTGCCAGGTTAGAAACCCCCCAGTATATACTGCAGTTTTTACATAGCTGGACCTCAAGGTCACTGAAGGCCCGTCACCACGGTAGCATTTAGGCACGGTTTTTCGCGCCTTTTTCAGTAGTGCTGTTTAGGTGTCGCATGCTCGCGACCGTGTCAAGCACTGCTGCAGATGAAGCGACTCTAGCGGTTCTAGTGTCACAAGCAATGCGAGTGCACGGGTGATAAAAGAGGGAATGGGGTACGAGATTGAAAGGTGATCACGTCAAGACATACTCCACAGCGTAGATGAGAGAATGAATTTAAAGTGAAGGTTCACAGGTAAAAGGGCGTTCCTTTGGAAATTTGTAATAGTGGTCATTATGCGAGATATTTCTGGGCTATCTGAATAATCAAATTATAATCAAATATTTATCAAATAATTATCAAATATTTGTCTTCCATTACATGGACAATAATGATGAATGGTAATTGAGTATTCGTCCTAGTCGGCTTAATTATTTATACACAATGAAAATTCATTGACACAATAATTGCTATTTGCAATAAAATTCTCTTCATTTTCTGACCTTCGGATTTTTCATTTATTAATTAACATCAAAAAGCAATAGAATGCTGTATCTGACATTTGGAAGGAAATACTGAGTGTGTACACTTTACAGTTGAAAATGGAAGCAATGGAAACGATTTTCTCACTGGACCCAACGATAGAAAAAAATTAAAAAGTTACTATTATACGAGTAGTAATTAACGCAATGAGTGGATAAAGAGGTTTTTTTATTAATTAATTAATTAATATCTAGTGTTATGTTCTATGTTATTGTTCACTAGTGCTATATTCAAGAAACAGCAATAATAATAGAGAGTTTTTATTTAACACGAGTGCAATTTATCCAGTGTTATGTTCAATGTTTTTGTTTCTATTTAAGAATAATTTAATTAAGGAAATTCCAGGCATACATTAGAAAAGCTAAGAACGTCTACATTCAGAGCAAATATGAATAAGACCCACTTTAGTGGACCTTGAATTATGTATTTATGATCAACGAAGTCACTTGGAGGGTAAGAAAAGGGCACTATAATGGAAGATATCGATGATATTCTATATTAAGTATTAGACAAAGCTAAAAAACCCTAAATTACTTTCTAGCAAAAGTAAAAGATTTATAAATCTTAGAAAATCGATTCACTTCTGATTCAGGAGAGATTTTTCTTTCCCCTTTTTCGAAATGGGTGAATACAACCGTCTTTTATATTTTTTGCACATTTTTTATATGCTCTCACCAAATATATTTACATTTATACATTTAATTTATTTATGAAAATATTTTATGTTATTCCATTTGTCATCTAGTGTTAAACAAACGACATGTGGCCGTGCTTAAGCAGGCTGAAGAACTGCTTATCCACGTGGCGTGTGAAAGAGAATACATATTGCAACAGTCAAGTGTAAGTGGGATAATATTCTTCAATTTAAGTATTTGTACTTTACTATAGTAAATATTTAAGAAGAAGTAGTAGTAATTAAGTATTTGTTCATAAATGTTCTCTTAACCTGTGATGTGCATTTTTTGTCTTCATGACTTAATTACACAATTTTCATCGTTTTCCTGAGTTCGGACTGGTAGTTGTAGAGTTTTAATTGCACGAGTTCGAGTAACGTAGTGATAATCAACGATTTTTCATTATATATATATATATATATATATATATATATATATATATATATATATATATATATATATATAATTTGCCAAACGAAAAATCATGTGATGCAACAAACTGAATTTAGTAGCAATGGTCATTTTTTAGAACTGAAACAATGAAGGGATATCGACATCTAATTTATTCGCTTGACGTCCAAAAGTATTCAATTTTTCTTGCTATTGAGCGATTGCTGCATTATGTGTAAGCGGCCGTGACGTACGTTTCCATTTACGAGCACGGCCAACACGCATTGATCACGAAAATCCAGTAAGGGGAATCGGTAAGCTGACTCAACTCAATTCTCTACAAGTGATTGTAATTCAACTCCTTCGTTGGTTTCTCTCTGCATACAAATTGAACAATTGCAGGTGTACTTTGTACATTATTTCTCGGATTTCTTGCTAAGAATATTTCTTAAAATGTTTTAAACATCGCCAATAATCGTAAAGTACAAAGACACCAGTTGTGGCAATTTCAAGCAAAAAATTTAAAAAAAAATAAGAATTAAAAAAGAAGAACTCCCACTTGCTTCAAACTTGGAGATCGTGAAGCTTATACCTTCTAGGCGTAAAGTGAAACACGAAGATAATTTTTATTTTCTGTTCTTTTATATTCAAACAAATAGGCAAAAAACATATTTTTAATAGACATTGAATTAACATTAACTTCTGAATTCTTCCCTTTGGATAAAAAGAAATATGCCGAAGATTTGTGGCGGACAGTGAAGTGTGATCATGTGTAAGGGACGGCACAGAACCCCTCAGCATTTTTATTTTGGTTTCCACATTTCCACTGTTTCATTTATTTTTTCCATAAGTTTGTTTTCCATCTCCCTTGAATGAGGTCGTATATCTGGCCATTTTATTGTTCGTATCATATTTCCTCCGTTATTTAATTCAAATGGTTATGACCGTCCTTTATCATCCTTAATGTTTCACTGTTCCTCTTTTCTTCTCCGTTGTGTTATTTTGTTCTTTCTTGAAAAATGCCCACTTGATTTGAAATTGCGGAATTTGTATGACATCAAGTAGTAATTCGGAGTGTCTAATACTGTCTAGTTATAAAACTTTCTAGAAAATATTGTTTTGTTCTAATAACATTCTGAAATTATAGTTGTTTTGGTTGCAAAATATTTTCTAATATACTTCCATTAAATACACCCTGGTGATAGTTCTATAAATTATACCAAAAACTGACGCTATTATAATTTTATAAAGAAAATCACTATAATTATATTTTGTTATAGTTTTCAATCACAGCCATAAATTACAGTTTCAATCATACTCATATTAAACTACACTGAGAGGTCTGTGCGTAGGAGTTAAATAGGGATCCTTGCAAAATTAGCAATTTTTAACCTTGTCAAATATTGTATTGTGTAGTAAGTTTTAACTTATTCCTTTCCGAGTGACACTGATAGAATAGAAGCGGATTAATTGCCTTGGATTACGTTTAACAGAAGTGAAGGTATCTCCTGCTAGTCCTCAACGTTCGTTTCCCGCGCTGATACGTTACCCCCTCTACGTCCGACACGAATTAGGAATACAGCCTCAGACATCACACACTAACCTCTCCTAATGGACACGCCCAATTACCTACATCCGCGATATGTTGTGTGGATTAAGAAATAGAGGGAAAGGAATAAAAGAAAATCGAAGTGCGGATAGACTGCACTTCGATTTTCTTTTATTCCTTTCCCATAGAGGTCTGTTGTTTAGTTTTATAGTCCTTCTCTGGCACTCTCTGAATTGGTCGAAGGAAATCAGGGAAACGACCAACTAGGACAAACGGACTTGGGATTTTCTTAGAGTGCCAGACTTCCCTAGCTATTTCGACTGCCCCTAAAAGTCCACCATCCTCGAGGTCTGTAAGTAGGATGTCCCAATATGCGAGGAGTTGTGACCCAAACCATCGCGGTCGGAATAGACGGTCTCAACCGAAGTTAATTCTAGATCTGTCTATTCTAGAAAGTCTCAGTCATAGAACAAAAATTAACCCCGTTACTAATACATTGCGTCATAATCTTAGTCGCAGATCTAAAACTACACTGAGAGGTCAGTGTCTGCGTAGGAATTAAATGGGGTTCATTGCAAAATTTTTTTAACTCTACGAATTTCCTTTATTTTAAGTCTAGATTCTTCTAAGTTTTCCCATCTTCTCTCGGCCTCTCCCCTCTTTCATTGCTCGATAAGTCTACCGTGGGACCAACTGTATCTCCCGCTCCAAGGAGCGGGATCTACTCAATAGAGTCCACATCACTCCAAACCTCACGTTGATGTTGTACTAGTCCCCAGAAATATTATTGCTCAAGGTTGTGTATCGACGCATTTAGGAAAACAAGCTGTTTTAATTTAATAGATAATTCATGGTTACCACACGAATTTTAGCCGAAATATAAAGAGTTTTGAAACATGAGATTAGCCAAATTTGGATGGATGTTAGACCTAGTACCTCACTCTATAGCATTTGATTATTTCGTGTTTCTGGGCGCGTCAACTGCTATGGTCAATAGCCCCGAGAATGTAGTGCATGTTTTTATCACGAGTGGTGGCGGTGTTCTTCTCTCACTAGACAGTAAGATCCGGCGCCAGCCTATACGTTGGTTAGCAGGGGATTTCCCAATCCAGATATTTTCCGAACATCGCCCAAGCCCGGACAAGCTCAAATCTGCCGACTGGAATATTGACATATGATGTGATATAGTGCATGCGTGTGTGTGTGTGTGTGTGTGTGAATTAGACCTAGCCACCGGGAGCGGTGGTTCAGTGCATCAACTGATGTCGCTGTAGTGCCTCTGACCGGGAGGTTCTAGGTTTGAGTCCCGACGTAGCTTGTGAGCTAGGTCGAATTCAGTCGCTGTCTGGAGAAGAATTCTAGCAACTGCCTGCTCTGATCGGTAGTTTTCCGTTGTTTCTCAGATCCACACCAGGTGAATGCCAGAGCAGTACCCTAACAAACGGGCCACGGACCGTACGCGATCTTTCTTTCCACATCCTTGTCGTATCCTCACTCCTTACACACACACTTTCACTAACATGCACTACACTACCACACATGCCGGGAGATCGGTCGGGAGCTTAGAGCCTGTGGAGCGGTGCCCCGCTGGTGAGAGATAGGAAAGGGTGGGTTGGGGAAAACCCCGCTAGTCGACGGTAGGTCGGTGCCGGATCTCGCCATCCAGTGGGGGAAAATCACAGCCATCTCTCGATGAAAAACATGAACTACACTTACGGGACTAACGACCTCGGTAGATACCCGCCCGGAATCACTAATCAATCAATCAATCGACCTAGCCTTATGAGTGGAGTTTGAGTCGAAAACCCTGCCACCGTGGATACACAAACCCTAGGACATCGCGGCCAGATGCACTGCGGGGACATCATTTGATGCCCTGAGCCACCTTAGACGGTCCGCCGCATTTGAGAGCAGAGCAACGAGCGGCAGCGCCGCCTTTCGTGGAGGAACTGCCGTCCCCGAGCGCCTCGAAGGAGAGTGCGCGCTGGGCCCGGGCGCCGGCGCTCGGGCCGCTGCATTCCACGCCGGATAAGAGTACTAAGGAGGGTCGATTGTCCCTGAAAGGGCCATCAGCAGGTGCGCGCCGCCGGCCGCCGCTCGCTCCGTGTATCTGGGCAATTACCGGCTCTCGGGCGCCACCGCCGCCGCAGCCGGCACTTTTTTACCGAAAGCTTTTACGCCGGTGTCGGCCGTGGCCCGGGGGCTGTCGGGTCGCGGCGTCTGCGGCACAGGGGACGGTGGTAGTGATGGTGGCGGTTGTAGCGAAGGCGGTGACGAGAGGAGAGGAGATGGTGATGAAGGTGGTGATACGGCGGTGGTGGCAAAGGCAGCAGAGGAGGTGAAGAGAGGAGAGGAGATGGTGTTGACGGTGGGAGTGATGGTGGTGGAGGTGATGGCGGGGATGGTTGTAGTGAAAACGAAGAGAGGAGAGGAGGTGTTGGAGATGACGGTGGTTGTTGTAGTGAAGGCGAGGAGAGGAGAGGAGAGGAAGTGGTGATGGTGGATGGTTGTAGTGAAGACGAAGAGAGGAAAGGTGGTGTTGGAGATGATGGCAGTGGTGATTGTAGGGAAGGCGAAGAGAGTTGAGGTGGTGGTAGTGATGGTGGAGATGATGGCGGTGATGGTTGCAGCGAAAGCGGCAGAGGAGGCGAAGAGAGGAGGTAGTGTTGATGGCGGTGGTGGTTGTAGTGAAGGCGAAGAGAGAATGTGGTGGTGATGGTGGTGAAGATGACGGCGGTGATGGATGTAGTGAAGACGAAGAGAGGAGAGGAGGTAGTGTTGACAAGGTAGGAGATGATGGTGGTGAGTACAGGGAAGGCGGCAGAAATGGCGAAGGGAGGAGAGGAGGTGGTGGTGACGGATTGAAGCAGCAGAGGTGGTAGTGACGAAGGCGGGGGCAACAGCGCCGAGGGAGGGTGGCGGTGGTGGCAATGACAATGAACCTGATGGTGTGGGGAGGTAGTAAGAGCGGCTATGCGAACGGTTGTTGGGGTGGCGGCTGAGATAATGGTGATGCTGATGAAGGGGGCGGGGCTGGGGCGCTGACGACAGCGAAGGAGGCGGTGGTGATGGAGAATATGGAGGCGGTGGAGAGCGGTGGCAACGGTCAAGACGGTGGTGGCGGTCCATGAGCATAAAGGGCAAAGATGCAAATACACCGAGATACATGGTGTTGTTCATCCACGACACTTTTACACACGATTTATTGTGAGGTAGACACACGGTCAAATGATTCCACAAAACGTCTTTGTAGAGGCGTAAGAAAGTTGGTATTGTCATCTTCAAAGAGACTGAATGCACGAGAAATCGTTATGAAACCTCTAATAAATATTTACTAATCTTTCGATCAAAATCGTTTGAGTTTTATGGATCTTGTAAAATTTTTGTTTGCGATGAAGGACAAGATATGAAAAGTGTCAAAAGTTGTTACCAAAAAATGGTAGACCAATTTAATACTTCAATATTATCTCTCTAATGTATTTTGAATTACATCGATAGGATTTCATAATTCTATTTTGTTTAACGAATTATTTTACAACTGTAAAAAATATTTGCATATCAAATATAAGACATAATATTAGTTAGCCCACACTCGGATACTAAAATTCTCGTGAATACAGTGTCTGGAACTTTTTCCATCTCCCTCATTTTTAGGATATCCGGGTGTGTGCTAATTCCATAACTTCTGTTCAATGAATTGGAAATTTGGGGACGGTTAGGAAAGTTTTAATCGCATCTCATAAAGACATTATCTTAAGATTTTGATAGTATTCTGTGTTTTGGAAGAAAGTTTGAGTGTCGAAGCCATTGAGGTAATCCATTTAGTCATATTTTTGTAGCGTTGTAGGATGAACTTTGCAATGACAACACGCAGGTCGCGTGACTGTGAATCACTCGATGGCCGACCAGGAAATACATTAGTATATTGGAATAAAGAAACAAATCTACCTGAGCTTCCCTGGGCGAAGACTAAACAGTCACAAGCAGTGACAGATAATCTATGTAGAATCAGACAAGAAAGTAACGTTGAGGAAGGTGGCTAGGAAAATGAAAAAAACATTCAAGAAATCCCTGGCTTTCATACTCAAAACTATAGTTACAATTATAAACGACGACCACAGAAGATCTTTCCGTTTTCTTGGACCTGTCCGCTGTGATTTAGAAGAATAATTTCATATAGAGTACTATGTTACAAGCTTCAAAGTTGCCCGAAATAGGAAAAACCACTAAGTGTAACACCAACAAAAAATCACAATTTATTTTCACGAGGGAAAAGCGACAACACTTCAAGTGGCATTTCAATCAAACCTTTCTATCTGACAAAAAAAGTGATCGTTTTGCGAAAATGAGAAGTACACAATGCAATAAATCAGTACAATGCCCGCTGTGGAGTAGTATGACAACCCCATGGGATTAGAGGTGCTGCAATGGCGGAGGCGCGGATGCAAAATATATCATGTTGTGGCATTTGCTGCAGCGAGCTATAGCCAGCGGCGGGTCACCTTAATGACTAATGAGCAAGACTCTTGAATTGTTTCGTAGATACACAATCAGTTGAACGGTAAGAATACGTTCCCGACTCAGCACCGTGGAGAAGATCGTGTCGTACATGATTCCAAACTGGGCAGAACTCGAAAAAAAGAAATATCAAGAATATTAATACGAGTTGCATGACTGTGAAACGAATATTTTACAAAAGAAAAAAAGGAACTATTAATATAGACTCTATATTCAGCAATTTCATCTAGGAAAAACGTTCTCATTTCTGGGAAAAAAGTGAAATATGCTTTGCGATAAATCATTACTGTGCCCGGCACGGAGTACGTCTGCCCCAACGGGATGGGTGAGGCGGTAGGGAAGTGTATCAGGTGGCGATGTTGGCCGCAGAGCGCGTACGATGGCCGCCGGGATAAGGGGGTCCCGCCAGGAATGTGCCACGGCGCGGCGGCGGCGGTGGCGACGGGGACGCGATCCCAGCTACCTGCGGCGAGCGCCAGGTGGAGCTGCGGTGGCGCCCCCCCGCTTCCCCTCCACCTACGCCCTAGGCCGCCCAGGTCGGCGTTCTCTGCACCTCACCCCGTTTTCTCCCCTTCCCCTCTCCTCGTCCCGCCCGCGCCACCGCCCCGCTCTGCCCATCCCGCACACTCCACCCCGCTCTCCCCGCCCCGCTCTCCCCGCCCCACTCTCCCCGACCCGCTCTCCCCGCCCCGCCCGCCCCGCCACGCCCTCCCCGCCACGCCCCCGCCACGCTCTTCCCACCCCGCTCTCCCCGACCCACTCTCCCCCGGGCCCCGCTCTCCCCGCCCCGCTCTCCCCCCGCCCCGCACTCCCCACCCCGCCTCCCCCGCCCCGCCCTCCCCGCCCCGCCCTCCCCGCCCCGCTCTCCCCGCCCCGCTCTCCCCGCCCCGCTCTCCCCGCCCCGCTCTCCCCGCCCCGTTCTCCCCACCCCGCTCTCCCCGCCCTGTTCTCCTGGACCCACTGTCACCACCCTGCACTACCCAACCCGCTCTTCCCTCCGCGCTCTCCCTCCCCGCTCTCCCCACTCCCACCCTTCCCGCCCCGCTCTCCCCATCCGCACTCCCCGCCCCATTTCCTCACACCCCGTTCCGCTCGCCCGTTCTCCCCGGCTGCTGCTCCGAGCTGCGCGCAGCGATGCTACTTCGGTGATTTTCACACCAAAACGTCTCGGATAACGGAGACGTATACACGCGTAGCCGGTGGGAAGCGCACCAGCTGGCGCTTCGGGTTCAACACCAGCCGCGCGACGTAAAATCAATGCTTGCTCGTGAGGTTGCGGTGGGATAATGTATGATCAGCCTTTACTGGGAGAGCTTCTTCATTTGTGTTAATGGTACTTTATGTTATTAATAGGGAACGGATTTTATTGTAATAAAAAATATTATATATATATATATATATATATATATATATATATATATATATATATATATATATATATATATATATATATGTGTGTGTGTGTGTTTATTTTTCCAAAATATGTAAGAAAAATAGAAAATATGTAAAATAAAAATTCATTATTGTGATTAAAATTGTTCTCTGCAAGCATTCTCCGGCCATAAAACGTCGCCGATCAGTTCTTAATAAGGATTCGGAGTGGCTGAAAGTAGCTTCTATCTCTACTCAAGTAATTGTACTCTAAACTTCACATATAAGAATTTTATTCGAAATATAGAATACGTTCACAGTATGTATTACAATGTTTACGAGGAGCCGGTGAACAAGTGAATAGTAGAACCGTGTAGCGAGTGATGGATGCCAGGAGGAGGGGGTTCAAGGGTATACAATCATCCCTCCAAATCGAACAACGCGATAAGACAATTTACTATAAAAAATTAGTTTTCGATCGAGTACCGAATGTGCTGTTTGAAATATAAGTACGTAGTTGAAATTACTTTTGTTCACAAAAATCGTCCATCAAGTAAGCAGTAAGCGGGGAGGGAGAGGTAAGTTTGACAACTCATGGCGTAGATATGGTAGTCATAAAACTGTAGTAGCATTACATTTGATTGATAAGAAAGATGATTCAGCAACATATATTGCAAACAAGCATCTGAAACGTTCAGTTTCGACGTTTAAACATATTAAAATGTAGGGAAATATGTTGTAATTGGTAAAATATGTAAAAATATGTAATCGTACCAAAATATGTAAAACAAAAATAGTTCTAATTCATTCAGAATGTCTCTAAAAAATAAAATTGAATGCTGGTATCTTGTTCGTGTAAAAACATGTAATTAAATGGAAATCCGTTCCCTATTAACAAGTACCGTTAATTACACTCGTATTGCTAATAACACTGTACCTATTAATAACTAACAGTGCCACTAGTACTGATTTATTTATTTATTTATTTATTTATTTATTTTACGTCAAAAAACAGTTAAAAACTGCGTATGACGTGCTATGGGGAAAAGTGAATTGTGTGCACATTTTCAAAATTCTGTGATCCCTACACTAAGTCATATACTACTTAAATTTTGAATTTTGAAAGGGAGAAAAAAAAAAAAAAACTCCCATGTAATAAAATCTATTTTCAAGGATAAATAAGCAATAAATTTTGGCTCTTATTACTTCCTGCCGCGACAACGTGGAAACGATAATTTGGATAATTGTATTTCCCACTGAATTCTAGAAGACGTGCACAGAAAATGAAGTTACATTTATGTCCAGAAGCAAAACAAGGGGCCATCTCAGCATTTGCTCAATGGATCAGGGAAACTGGACGAAAAACCTGATCGAGATGGGGGTCATTGACGGCCCAGTTGCATCCTCGCCCAGCGAGTCTGTCATTCGTGATTCCCGTTCTGAGGGGCCATCGGCCTCCTGGCGGCGCTCGCGTGCAGTGGGCGTGGCCCGCGGGCCATACTCACTGAGGTCCATCACCACGTTGCCCTGCCCCACAATGGGCAGCAGCAGGATGCGGCCCGACACGTTGTACTTGGCGGTGATGTGCACCAAGGGGACGGTGGCCACGTACGTGTTGTCCTGCGGGTTGGTGCGGTGCCTGCGCACAGGGGCGGCTTATCAACAGGGCTCGGGTGGTTATGCATTTAAAACATGTAAAGTATGTATGTAATTATGAGATTTAAAACAGATACATATGCATTAACAACGCAGAAAATATGTGCTGCACAAAACCTCATAAAAATGATGAAATTATCACAATTTGTTCCTTTCATCAGTTCTATTTATCACTGAAGATCTAAGTAACATACAGTCTACCAGGACAGCTGAAAAGATGCATTCGTGATGCACAAAACGTCGAGGCACAAAAATAAATGAACAACAAGATACATTCATTATTGGTATTAAAGATTGATTGATTTTTTCGTGTTTCCGCGCGCGTCAACTGCTTTGGTCATTATTCCCGTACGTGTAGTGCATGTTTTTTCTCGGGAGATGGCGGTGATCTTCCCCCGCTGGATAGCGAAATCCGGCGCCGACCTACCGTCGGCTAGTGGGGGTTCCCCCTAACCTGGACTCTACTACCAGCGGGGCACCGCCCCAGCCGGGACAAGCTGTAAGTTCCCGACCGGTCTCCAGGAATATGTGGTAGTGTAGTGCATGTTAGTGTAAGTGTGTGTGCGTGTGTAATGACAGACAACGGGCAAGGTCGGAAGGTGCGTGCGTAATGTTCCATCGACAGTAAGGTATTTCAACTTTCTGAGATCGTTGTTTAAGGTACGAACATAACCAATCTAAGAGCAATACCACAGTTCCATATGAGTAATTTTGAAAGTAAAATGTCTTGATCAATGATGTCAAAAGCTTTTGAGAGATCTAAAAATAATCCAATAGGTGCCTCGTTTTGATCTAATGATGAGGCGACATCTTTAAGAAAAGAAAATATAGCTGTTTCCGTTGATTTTGATTTTCTAAAATCATGTTGGCAATCTGAAAGCGCGTCGTGTTTAGTGAGAAAGGTTTCCATTCGTACGTAAAAAAGTCTCTCTAATATTTTTGAAAAAACTGATAGAAGAGAGATGGGCCGATAATTTTGAATTTCATTTTTGTTGCCTTTTTTGAAGAGCGGCTTAATTTTAGCTGTTTGAAAATATCTGGAAACGTTCCATTGCATAAATATGCATTAAATATGTGAGTTAACGGGTGTATAATGGCATACGCACAAGTCTTTAACAAAGAATCTGGGAATTCATCTAAACCGGACGAATAT
>BLKR01015108.1:0-109045 GCA_011170035.1 Teleogryllus occipitalis | reverse complement strand
CTTAAGTGTCGACTATGAATTCGGCCCGCAGGCGCCGCCACCCGGCCCGAAGCGAGCATTGCGATGTTCTCCGTCTAAATGCATTAGGAAGTTCGCGCATGCGCTCTTGACTTTTTGGAAGCTCCATTTGATTGTATGTAGCCCTCTGAAAGCGCAGCAACCCGGCCCACCGCCTACAGCACCTCCCAGGGCGGCCCTGAAATGAGCTTGGAAACGTGTTCGCATACGACACAGTGGTAAGCGCCGCCTAGTACGTCTAGTGTTATTGATGAGTGAAAATACGAACTCGTGGATATTTTCATGTGTGCGTATTATTTCTGTGCGTGTTCTTTTCGTGTGCTGCCTTTTGTGCTACGTAGCGGTACGGTATTGAGCTATGGCAGAAAATAATTGTGTAATTGACGATATTTTAAAAACTCCATTCAGTTGTCGTACTTTTGTGGAGAAAAGTGATGTTATTCGACAAGGGAGGCTTGTTCCGGAACTGCCTGACTTCAGATGTTTACACAAAGAAAAGGGAAGGGAATATTCCCGTTATTTTAATACTAAAAAGTATGAACACACTAATTGGTTAACAGATAGCCTAAAACTTAATAAATTATTTTGTTGGCCATGTTTGTTGTTTTCCAATGAGCGTAATGTATGGAACAAAGAAGGGTATAACAATTTGAACAATCTTTCAAATGCAATAGCAAAACACGAACGATCACAAAGTCATTTGCGTTCTCTTGTTCAGCTGGCCAGTTTTGGAAGTGTCTGCATCGAAACTGAACTTGATCTTCAGTTGAGATCAGATGTAATGCGACATAATGACAGTTCAAAAAAATAGAGACATATTAAAACGCCTAATTGATGCGACATGTTTTTTAGCAATGCAGGAATTGCCTTTCCGAGGGCGCATATGCTGGGGACTCGCATTCTTCCAGAATAATTAATAATAATAATAATAATAATAATAATAATAATAATAATAATAATAATAATGTCATTTTTTGATATGATATAATTAAATATTTATATACAGTAACTGAATTAATTTTCGTTTTGTCTTCCCAAACAGCCATTACGTCGCACCTTTGCCATTTACAGAGCTTACCCACATGAATCGGGCACCACACGCCCCTGGTTACTTGCTATTTGCCGAGTAACGTACGTTCGGTGCTCGCTCTACCCACCGCGTGTCAGGCTTTCGGACACATCAAAGGAAGCGAACATTTGCCGAACGCAGCAGCTGTTCGGGATTGGGCGAGCGAGCCAATGCCGAATGTGTGGAGCCGCCTTAAAAATTAACCTCACACTTCACCACTGATTGTGACAGGCTAATATTTGTTTTCGCGGGTGTGGCGGTGTGGCGCTACAGTCAGATAATCTTGGAGTCTATAATCGGATGGAACGAAAACTTTGTTTCAATGCAACAAAATTCTCTGCTGAATATACGACGTCTCTTAAATAAATGTTGGCTTAAGAATATAAGCGTGACTTATGAAGAAAGTGATTGTTTCTTGAGTGTTAGAAAAATACATTATGTAAATAGGTTGGGGACAACAGGCGGATGAAGCTGGTATAAAAGTTCGGGAAAATGTCCCAATGCGAGCGGGATTTCCTCCCGCTTTTGACTCGTATTTTCGTGGGAGCATCTTGCTTATTGTAATAAGCACTATTCTTCCGTTTTTTTATCCCTTCTCAGTATGCGAATTTTCCGGAGATGTCTAAGAGTAACTTTTCTCTCATATAGCTCCATTAGAGTTTTCGCCGAAGAAAACAGAATAATTCATTGTAAATTGGTTGATGCCGTTAGCGATTTCAGGAATATTGGGGATTTCATCATCATGATTACGGAATACCATAATCATTGGATCCCCTCGTCTATCATTGAGAGTGTCCTTCGTCATTGACTCCATCTACTCCTTTGAAGTCCATGAAATCTGCACAGAACCTTCAAATCCGATGGAATTTGATATGATTTTTTGGTCTCGGTTCTTCAGGAAGTTTCTGTTTGGACGTTTCGACGTCATAACAACACACCCATGTTTCTTCACCAGTTATAACCCGTTTGAGTCCTCGTTGTTGGCTTCATTCAGCATCTACTCTAGAATGTTCGTTCGACACTGCTTTTGGCTGGAATTTAACAATTTCGGAAAACATTTTTACTGCTACATGTTTCATGCCCAAAATATTCACAAAAATTAGGAATAATGGGGTTTTCCCCAATTCCGTAATCATCGATCCCTTCGTTAATCATTGAGTAATATCGTCATTGACACTCATTTTTAGTTGTCCCTCTGCGTACGTGATGAAAGTGATTATTCCATTTATGATGTTTACATACGTATATTCTTTTATTAATTTAATCAGTGTTGAGGAGAAATTGAGTAAAAGTAATTCAATTACTTGTAACGATTTCTTGGTTTGTAATTTTAGCATTTAATAGTTAATTTTAGCAGAGCGTACTTTTTACTCGTAGTTTACTCATTGATATAAAATTGTAATCGTTACTTTGTAGTAATCATTACATCGCATGTAATTATGAATATTATTTTTAGATATACCTGTTATTTCTTTTCGTTCGCAAACTATCTCGCTCGTCAAATCTAAAGGAGTGGGTAAGATCGTTTAGTTCACAAACTAGGCTGAACGAGAGGCCTCCATCCACGATATAGGAGAATTTTGTGGCACCATCCATACTGTGGCTCCAGCCCAGCGCGCCCAACGAAGAGTAGTTCATTTGAACTAGTTCGTTCATGAATGACACATCTTTATCTGTACTTGTAATGGTAATTGTATTTTTACAAACTATATGCTGAAAATGTAATTTGTAATGGTAATTGAGTATAATATTTTACAATTTACTGTAATCGAGCCCAATTCCTTTTTTAATGTATACTTTTCCCATCACTGTATTTAATATATGTTGACTTGCCACAAACCTTTACCACATATTAGTTTTGTACTTGATCCTTATCAAATAAACAACGGATGATCACTTATCGTACCTGTTGTAATCTCAGTGCCAATAACCTCGGATGCTTGCAAGAATGTACAAAATAATATTTGGTAAGCGGAAAAATGTTTTTTATAAAAAATATGCAAATACATATTGTTGATAAATATTGAACAAAAATAAAATT
This sequence comes from Teleogryllus occipitalis, assembly GCA_011170035.1. Lineage (NCBI taxonomy): Eukaryota > Metazoa > Arthropoda > Insecta > Orthoptera > Gryllidae > Teleogryllus > Teleogryllus occipitalis. Next base: position 105,917 of record BLKR01015108.1, on the reverse strand, counting down.
TCTTCCATACATTGAACATACCATAACATAATTTTTATAAGGAATGTACTACCTAAAAATAGGGTCTCGTAGTAAATAAAAATAAGAAATTTTCGAACTTATATCTTTAAAAGTGTTAAGTTTACTACAAAACCTTATATGAACTTTTTTGTAGGAAATTTTATATACTTTAATTTTGGGTAGATGATAATTTTCGGTAGGATTGATAGTTACGGAGATGTATGTAGAAAACGTGGAAAAACACCTTTAAATGGCCCACCCACCCCAGATTACCCCCAACACTTCAGGATTTTTTTACTAAAAATCAATGTGCGTTACGCATCAGCGAACCGCACATTGATGCATGCGAACAGCATGACAAGTTTCAAAACTTCGGGATTTTTTTTTCACTCGATTTGTCTAATTTGACTGGGCTACTTCATGGAAACCCCAGAGACACCTTCGTTTATATTCAACCATATTAATATATATATATATATATATATATATATATATATATATATATATATATATTAATTCTCATGTCCAATATAAATGATATTACTAATAATACTCGTATGTTTATTCTTACGTAAAAGCATCTATGTTCATTTTGCAGCTACTGTTACCCTGCGTATCTGTTTAATAGCATGCATGCTGCCGGCTAGCATTTTTAATATTTATTGTTCAACATATTCCGACTTATGGGGTAGACCGACTAATACTTTCAGTAACAGCTACGGCAGGGAGGTTCAAGGGGCACTGCCCTCCCAAATAATACACATCCATCTTTCCTTTCCTTTTGTATAGTATTTGATGTTAAAGTAGTTGTTTGCCACGTTTTCTCCCATTTTCAGAATTCATGTCCCTTCATTGGTTAGGGATGTTCGAGAACTGTTCCCTTACAGTGTAGCCAAATTTGGTGTTGTCATAAGATAAATGCTTTGGAGTTGTGAAAATTGCAACATAGGACGTGCAAATGGCGGCTGTCTGCGGGCGCCGCCCGCTATTAGCAGAGAGTATACTATCAGTGACTATCAGTGACTATCAGTGACTATCAGTGACTGTCAGTTACTGTCAGTGACTGTCAGTGACTTTCAGTGACTTTCAGTGACTTTCAGTGACTTTCGGTGACTGTCGGTGACTGTCGGTGACTGTCGGTGACTGTCGGTGACTGTGGTGACTGTCGGTGACTTTCGGTGACTTTCGGTGACTTTCGGTGACTGTCGGTGACTTTCGGTGACCGTCGACGACCGTCGGTGACCGTCGGGGACCGTCGGGGACTGTCCGTGGCTGCTGTCCGTGGCTGCTGTCAGTGGCTGTCAGTGACTATCTTTATTATTATTATTATTATTATTATTATTATTATTATTATTATTATTATTATTATTATTATTATTATTTATTTTACGTTAAAAAACAGTTCAAACTGCGTATGACGTGCTATGTGGAAAAAAGAATTGTGTGCACATTTTCAAAATTCTGTGATCCCTACACTAAGTACTACACTAACTACTTCTTAAATTAAAAAAACAAACAACAACAACAACAACCCTCCCATGTGTGACGTACTAGAGTGAAAAACACAGACGACTGTTCTGATTGAATAAATACAATATATTTACAGATTTTTTTACAATTAATGTACAATGATATGATACAAAAATCTAGCCCCTTGGCAACCTTTCAATTCTCTTAGCCGCGAAACCCCGCGACCGTCCCCTAGGCCTCGCCCAGAACCACTGCTTCGGAAGCAGCAAAAAGCAACGCGAAGTGCGAAGCTGTCGGACATAGAGTCCCGTAACTACACCAGTTACATGGCTTGTTGCCAAACCGATCTTCGACCTGAAGATCACGTGCAAGGATTGCACTGGAGATACCTCTCGTCTTTCGACACCCAGCGTATCCCGCGAGGCGCCTGTCGGCGCGGCCTTAAATATCCGCCGGCTCGCCCCCACCCTACAAGCAGCGGCTCGCTGGCCAGCCTTTCCAGAGCTACAACCGACATCTCTTAGACTCGCATCACGAGCGTCCTTTTGAAGGAAATTCCAGCCGGGATTCCTAAGGGCATTTCCAACCGGCGCGGCGTGGCGCCGCCCCCCTCCACCCACATCCGGCTTAACGCGGGTTTCCCCGAAGCGGCCCGACGCACCGGCGCCGGACCAGGCGACGCTACAGACCCTCCCATGCCGGGGGGTGAGAATTTTTTTTCGCAGCAAAATATGCCCAGGAAAAAAATTCTGCTAAGTTACCTGGTCGTGAGACCTCTACATCCTAATTTTTATATGAACATGAACATAATTATACCAAAATATCAAACCCTATTTAATCGAAATGTGTGAAATAAATCTCTGGGCTGTCCCCCCTCCCTTTTCACCTAAGCTATGTTGCCAGTACATTTAAACCTTACTCCTATATACATAAATATACATAAGTATTCTTGACGCATCTTGAATTACATATTATCCTGAAATACAAACATTTACTTTACATTGAAATATTACATAATAATTCTTGACGCATCTTGAATTACATAAGATCCTGAAATACAAACATTTACTTTACATTGAAATATTACATAATAATTCTTGACGCATCTTGAATTACATAAGATACTGAAATACAAACATTTACTTTACATTGAAATATTACATAATTATGGAATTCGTTATATACATCATGTGCCGTTCTTAACTGAATTTATTGACACATGTATGTATCTACATATAAAAATATCCAAAAAACAACAAAACAATTTTACCCTTGAATTTACAAAATTATTTACATAGAATTTCACCGACATTTATACATGTCATGAACGTGCGTGTTCCCTATTCTCGCCGGTGGATCAATTCACATCATCAAACATGCGACTAAGTGCATCTGCATTAACATTTTCTGAGCCCTTTTTGTGCCTGATGCGTAAATCGAGGTGCTGGATTAAGAGAGACCAGCGTAATAATCTGGGGTTTTTGCCGGCCGTATTACGCAACCAGACCAACGGATTGTGGTCGGTTTCGACCTGAATTGTGGCCTGCCCGTCGAGATAAATTTTAAGTTTATCCAACCCCCAAATCAGCGCTAAACACTCTAGTTCTGTGGTGCCATAATTCATTTCGGCATCATTTAATTTACGGCTTAGAAAAACGACTGGTTGTTCTACTCCCTCGTCATTTACTTGGTAGAGAACCACGCCTAAGCCTCTCCGAGAAGCATCTGCCTGAACTCGAAATTCCTTGTTATAATCAGGTGCATATACCGCTGTTTTTTCACTGAGAGCTTGTCGCAGCTCATTGTAAGATCTTTCACATGCCTCTGTCCAGACGATCTTACCCTGGCGTTCGCGCCCACGCAGCACATCGGTCAGCGCCGCCGCCTTCTCCGCAAACCCTGGTATCAAACGTCGATAGTATCCTACCAAACCGAGCAAAGAACGTACTTGTTTCTTTGACTCTGGTCTGGGAAAGTTCTGGATTGCTTGTATCTTGGCTTCGGCCGGCCGCAATTTCCCGTTACCGACTACGTATCCAAGATATTTTACGTTAGCCCGCGCGAACAAACACTTGCGCGGTTGCACTGTCAATTTGGCGGATTTTAATATTCGAAAGACCGTCTCTAGGTGTCGAATGTGTTCTTGCCAAGTGTTACTGAAAACCGCGATGTCATCAAGGTATGGTACCGCGAATTCTTGGCATTTATTCAGCAAGGTGCCCATAATACGACAACATTGATAGGGACCGTTCTTTATTCCGAAAGGTAATCTAAGTGGCCGGTACGTGCCGAAACTGGTCACGAACGCCGAATACCTTTGTGCCCTTTCCGTAAGACCGATCTGCCAAAAACATTTGCAAAGGTCCAGTACACTTATAATTTTAGCTGCAGCTACCTGCTCTATCCGTTCTTCGAGATTGGGTAACGGAAAGTATTCGGTCTTAATAATTTCGTTGAGGCGCCTATAATCGATACAGGGCCGTGGTTTCTTGCCCGGTGCTTCAACCAATATCATGGGAGACGTATAATCACTCTCCGCCTCCACAATGATATTGTCGCGAAGCATTCTATCGATTTCTTCCCGTAATATCTTAGCCTGCCTCGGCGATGTACGGTAGGGTACGCTTCGAACCACTTTGCTAGTATCAGTTAACTCGATATCCATAGTTGTGATATCTGTCAATCCGGGTTTCTCACTAAATATAGACCTGTACTTACAAATGACCGTTTTCAGTGCGTCGCGAAACTCCGGTTCGACCTCAGTCCCGCTCAGCATTTCTTCCGCGTCAAAGTCGCAACAATCCAATTTAAGCGCATAGCGATCTAGCGCGTCTTCGTCACCTGCGTCTGTCACAGTCGTAGAACTAAGCACATTCAAGTACTCTGTCCGCTGGTGGTATCTTTTAAGCATATTAATGTGATAGACGCGGGGTTCCTTCCGCCCCGGCATCTGGACCACATAGTTATGCTCCGAAATTTTCTCGCGAATCTCGCCCGGCCCTATCCACTGAACCGCGAGCTTCCGCGTCCTGTTAGGTGCGAGAACCAACACCTTCGCGCCTGTCTCGAAAGTACGTGAGACCGCCTTCCGGTCATACCACACTTTACGTTTCTGCTGTTCTTCAGCCATTCTATTGTGAGCTAGGTCACGGGAGCGTTTCAAACGATTGATTAATTTGAATACATGCTCAACTACAGAATTTTCTTCACTTTCCGCAGTTCCCGCAAGCCTTTCATAAAGAAGTGTCATGGGGGTACGGAGATTCTTCCCGTACACCAATTCGGCAGGAGAGAAACCTAATGATTCGTGCACACTCGTGCGCAACGCGAACATAATAGCGGGAAGCTGGCATTCCCAATCCGTCCCTGCCTCCAAACACAGAACCTTCATAAGCCGGTTCATAGTTCGATGCATTCTTTCGACTGCGTTTGATTGAGGATGATACGGCGAACTTCTCACCAGTTTAATGCCAAACCGCTCGGCGAATTCCGCTGTCAAAGCACTCGTGAAGCAAGTGCCCTGGTCGGTTTGCAATTCGCGTGGAAATCCTATTCTACTGAATAATTCTAGTAATGCCTCAATTACAGTGACCGAAGTTAGGTCCCGTATCGGAATAGCCTCGGGATACTTCGTGGCTAAACACATCGCCGTTAAGATAAACTTGTTTCCGGTGACCGATTCTGGAAATGGGCCACACGCGTCGACATTCACTTTCTCGAATGCCTCGCCCGTTATAGGAACAATTTTCAAAGGCGCGCGAAGTTTTTCGCCGCCGTTTCCTACTCGTTGGCAACTGTCGCAACTACGCACATAGTTTTCAATATCCTTATAGCAATTCGGCCAGAAGAAATATTTGGCCATGGCATCTTTGCTTTTTGTGACCCCCAAATGGCCGTGAGCAACTTCATGACAGAGTTTTAAGATCGTGCCACGATACACCCGCGGTATTACTAACATAGTGAACTGCTCTCCGCGCTTACTATGCCGGACACGAAACAATAGGCCGTTTTTCATAACATAATCGCGCCGATCCGTCTCGGGTCCTTCCGCACGCTCAATCAACGGCGCGAGCTCCTTGTCTTGTCTCTGAGCTGTAGCAAATTCGGTGGGGTCCAAACGAGCCAAAGCAATGCTACCGAAATCTAATTCAGATTCCTGATCGTTTGATTCCGAGTTGCCCGGGGCGTCGACCTCGCCCTGACCAACTCTATTGTCATCCTCGGTTTCCTCCGAAGCGGTTACCTGGAACGCGTCCTGATCTCGGCCGTTTCCTGTACTCTCGGCAGGCTCTACCGCCTCTATTGTCTGGGGCCCTTCCGCCCTTACGCGCTCAGCCACTGCTTGCGCCCTAGTCCGCACAGCGCAGATAGGCTGTGGTTCTAAGAAACCTTGCTTTATTTCTTTCAAAATCGTAGCAGAACGATTACTAAAAATGTAATAAGGCAAGTCGCAATTCTTCGCGACTGCGGCCTCTGTAACAAGTGTACCGAATGGCCCTACAATCTCTACCTTGGCTACCGGTAGGTTTTTCGGCGCTTCGTCCAGGGGCTGCTGAACCCATACGGACTCGCCGGTGTATTGTGTCGGCGTGACGTGCTTTGCGTTGATGACGTCAATCGTCGCACCCGTATCACGGAGAAAGGTTACAGTTTCGCCGCAAATTTGGCCAGAAAATGTGTGTGGAGACAATAACTCTGGCGCACTAGCGTCGGCCACGTGATACATCTTTTCGCTAGGTTTATTGTTATATTGAGGACAATATCTTTTTATGTGACCTGGTTTTTTACATAAGTAACACTTCCGTTCTTGCGGCTTCTCGAACTCCGCGTTACTAGCTACCTTCGGCACTGCCGTTTTGGAAGTGGTCGGCGCGCTTTCCGTCGCCTTCGGCCATTTCCGTTCGCCTGCCTGCTCTTTATTGCCGAACCGCGAGAAATCCTTCTTATATCCGCTAGCCCGGTTGTTTTCGTAGGTGTCCAGCCTTCGTGCCAAATCTTGGGATGCAGAAACCTCACCCCACACATCAATGAAATGGTCACGCATAACCGCCGGCACCTTTCGCTTCATCTGGTCCGTTACAATGAGATCTAGCAATTGCTCAAATGTTTCTATCTTTAAACCTGAGACCCATTTTTTACAATAACTAGCTAATTCACGTGCATAGACGTTCCAAGTGGTCTTTGCACCTTTTACGTGACTACAAAACATCTGCCGGCACTTTTCTGCCGTGAACTTGTACATATCTAATAATTGTTCTTTAATTAGGTCATAATCTTGATCCGGTGAATCGGATCCTACTACGAGCCAGTTGTTCACCTCATTAGGAAGTAAACCCATTAAATGGCTTACCCATTCGACCGGCGCAATACCAAGCTGGCGAGCATGCGCCTCGAAAACACTTAAAAACAACGTAATATCGTCGCCTTCGCCTTTGAATTTGTCCATGACTTGACTAATACGAATATTAGTTCGATTTCCCGTGTCGCTACTACCTATGGAAACACGCGTGGGAGCCTGATTCGTTAGTTTTAACTTTTCAAGTTCAAATTGCCGTTCGCGTTCTTCGCGTATTCTTTCCTGCTCTCTCTCTTCGCGTATTCTTTCCTGCTCTCTCTCTTCGCGTATTCTTTCCTGCTCTAACACTCTCTCTTCGCGTAATCTTTCCTGCTCTCGTATTTCTGCAACCTGTTCTTTTTCTTGGTCAGCGAGTTGTTTCACGAATGATTCCTCGTACTGCTCGCTTTCCGTAATGATCGCTTTAAGTTTAACCACGGTCTCGTTCCCTTCTAATGTTTCCCCCATCTCTATCGCGACCCTAACAAGCACCTCTTTCCTATAACCCGCTAAGAAAGCCATATTGCCTGAATTGATCCCCGGCCAGAACAAAAAACACACTTACGTTCAGTTGACCTCGGTGTCGCGTGAGCGCCTTCTGGATCCGGTTTGTGGCCTCCTTCCTTCCTCTCGTTCAGGTCGGTCCGTGATGTGTTCTTCCGGTGATGCAAATATTAGCAGATCAAGTTCCAGTGCCAATATCAGCTCGTTCCAGTACCAGTACCAAGTTTTAGAAAAGAAAGGTTCCGAGTCGGATTGTACCGCCCCGAAACTACCGTACCGAAACACCGCACTTTTCGGTTTCTCGTGGCGTGCGCGACACTGCCGGCGCCACGTATTTACGACGCGTATTCACGTTTAACTGCGTACACTGTCTTTACGCGTGCTGTTCTGATTAATCAGCGCGCACCGATGGCTCTGATGCCGCACTGATGTCCCCGCGGATGCTGCTGCAGACTTCCGCGTTCCCCGTTCGTTGCGAACGTAGTGACTGCTTCCACAAAGCTGAATGATAGACGTGAGTCTTTAATCTGTTGTAACCAATTATTAACTGCAATTGGCACAATCACCCGGTGTGAGTTCTAAGCACCACTGCAACCAATTTTGAACTACAATTGCAACAATTGGCGCAGGCACTCCGGCGTGAATTTACAATAACCGCTGCTACCAATTTTAGACAAGAAAAATGGCAGAATTGGTGCGGGCACACCGACGTGAGTTTACAATAGCCGCTGCCACCAGTTTTAGAAAAGAAAAGTGGCAGAATTTGCTGCGAGCGCCCCGACGTGAGTTTTCGATAACCGCTGCCACCAGTTTTAGAAAACAAAAATGGCAGGAATTGGTGCGGGCACCCCGACGTGAGTTTTCGATAACCGCTGCCACCAGTTTTAGAAAAGAAAGGTTCCGAGTCTGTGACGTACTAGAGTGAAAAACACAGACGACTGTTCTGATTGAATAAATACAATATATTTACAGATTTTTTTACAATTAATGTACAATGATATGATACAAAAATCTAGCCCCTTGGCAACCTTTCAATTCTCTTAGCCGCGAAACCCCGCGACCGTCCCCTAGGCCTCGCCCAGAACCACTGCTTCGGAAGCAGCAAAAAGCAACGCGAAGTGCGAAGCTGTCGGACATAGAGTCCCGTAACTACACCAGTTACATGGCTTGTTGCCAAACCGATCTTCGACCTGAAGATCACGTGCAAGGATTGCACTGGAGATACCTCTCGTCTTTCGACACCCAGCGTATCCCGCGAGGCGCCTGTCGGCGCGGCCTTAAATATCCGCCGGCTCGCCCCCACCCTACAAGCAGCGGGCGCGGCTCGCTGGCCAGCCTTTCCAGAGCTACAACCGACATCTCTTAGACTCGCATCCACGAGCGTCCTTTTGAAGGAAATTCCAGCCGGGATTCCTAAGGGCTTTTCCAACCGGCGCGGCGTGGCGCCGCCACCCTCCACCCACATCCGGCTTAACGCGGGTTTTCCCCGAAGCGGCCCGACGCACCGGCGCCGGACCAGGCGACGCTACACATGTAATAAAATCTATTTTCAAGGATAAATAAGCAATAAATTTTGGCTCTTATCCATGTTGTCCTTCGGAATAATACTTCCTGCCGCGACAACATTGAAACGATAATTTGCATAATTGTATTTCCCGCTGAATTCTAGAAGACGTGCACAGAAAATGAAGTTACATTTATGTCCAGAAGCAAAACAAGGGGCCATCTCAGCATTTGCTCAATGGATTAGGGAAACTGGATGAAAAACGTGATCGAGATGCGGGTCATTGACCCGGAGGCTGTAGTACAATACTTGTTACAGGTTGTTTATACACATTTATACAGTCCATATGGTAAATAATGCATTATGTATCATAATGCTACTTTTCTTGTGATGCTCAGTATAGTTTCTAATTGTATAGAAACAGTTATGCAGCAGAAACGATTTTACTTGGGATTTAAACTTTTCTATCGAATTTAATCGTTTAATGTCGTCTCACGTGCCATGGGCAAAGAGTCGGAAAGGTGCGTACGTAATGTTCCGTCATTCCAGTAAGGTATTTCAACTCTCTGAGATCATCTGTCAGTGACTATTGAATTGAATTTGCCTTATTTTACGTGCCGAGACTCAGGCCATGAGGCTTGCTCTTCCGTCTGACCACGCAAATTTCGTTACACTCCTTTCACCAACCTTGGGAGAAAGAAGGTATTACTTGGGCGACGAAACAGGCGATTTGAATTTTGCTCAGAGGCATCATTTAGGCTTGAGGATCTTTTACATGCAGTAAATGTACTAACATGGGACAGCCGGCTTTACTTCCCCTCCGAAGGAAGGCGTACGAAGGATTTTTTCGCCCTTAAAAATCCACGGCTTCGATCGGGTTTGAACCCGCAAACTTGGGTATAGTAGTCCAATACGCTAACCGCTACACCAACGCCGCCGCTAATCAGTGACCGTCAGTGACTATCAGTTACTATCAGTGACGAACAGTGGCTATCAGTGGCTAACAGTGACGAACTGTGACGAACTGTGACGATCTGTGACGATCTGTGGCTATCTGTGACTTATGAAAGGTTTTCTTGCAATGTCCAGAGCTGACAAGTTTTTGAACTCCGTGTCTGAATACGTTTCCTCCGATTCGCCTACAGGGTGTAGTAGTGTACAGAACCTATTACGTGATGGAAGAATATTTCTTCCGCCATGACCTACACTATATTCACTGCTTGCCTATTTCCATTCAAGTGCTTTGTGCCCCCCCTCCAAATTGTCTCTGGGGCCGTCACTGCTTGCTTTGTCGTATTTAGACGGGCTATCCATATGGATCAGCGATTTCTGGAAATTTTATTTATTGAATGAATCGTTTGATTGATTGCGAACTACTATAAATTGATCAGCTTTTTTTCAAATAAATAAATACGTTTATTCAATAATGCGCACAATAACATAACAAATTATGAGCTCATTTTAGATGAATATTTAACTTTGATCTTAACCAGTTTTGTGTAAAATTCAACTAAATTGTCTTTCATTGCTTGCATACCATGTTTGCACGCACTTAATGTCTTCTCGGATGAATTCGGTTGTAGAAAATGTGATATTTTCCGTGATGATTTCTCCTGCTGTCCCGTGATGTTTTCTATCTCCATACGTCACGTGCTACTACTTACTTTGTCGTTATTATTTAAACGTTCTTATCTGGGGAATATTACTAAATAGCAATAATTTGTAATACTGCCTAATTCTCAATAAAAGCACCGAATGATGTCGGAATAAATTGTCCGTATACATTATACTATCCTAATACACCCACCATATGCGGGTGCCTCATCGCGCTAGTTCCCAAAATTTATAAATAAATAATTTAACCCTTAAAATAATTACGAGCTTCTTCTTAGCCTAAATATTAGCTGATAAATCGCATACGTTGCATATTATTTTAATGTTGAATTTATATATTGTTGTTATTCTAACATTTAATATTATTCTCACATATCAAAAAACAGCAATAATCAATACTATTCCCCTCCTAAATTTGACATTATATCCTTGCTACTTCATCAAGCCAATATCCAGAGAAGGGCTAAATACTTGAAAAAAGTACTTCAGATTCAAAATACAAAATAGTATTTTAAAATACTTTTGAAAATACAAAATACACTACTAGTTTTTCAAACATTGTATCACTAATGTTTCTTCTAGTAATTGTAATTGTAATTGATAAGGGTCTCATCCTCTGAACATCGCGTTTCGTAACAAGATCATCAAGTTGTGTTTGATCGTTTCCTTTTTCCTGCGTATTGAAGAAACCAAATGTTAAGCTAGTTTGTTTTAACTCCTTGGCATTAATATCACTATTCTCAGTGCTGTCCATTTTCGTCCTATGTAAATTTGATCTTCTGTACCACTTATTTTTATAGTTCTCGAATTCTCTTATCACACCAAGATGAATTCTCTAAAATGTGTAAAGAAATTATCAGTTCCTTAATAAATGAATGACCAGTAAAATTTAACTGTCTATTGTACACCATTGTGTGCATTTTAAAATTTAAAATACTACTGCTTGTTATTTTTTAGCTTTAAGAGTGTCTTAAAAATTCTGGTCGCATTGAAGGAACCACTTATTATTGTCTGTTTGGCATGCTTAAAATGTCACATGACTCTTTCACTTTTGCACCTAACTTTTCAATAACAGTGAAATATGTTCCATCTAGAATAGCACATTTTGATGATTTATCAGTTTCCACACTCATGTTGTAAGATTAGCTCTTTACACGGCGCGAGAGCAAGCTTTTAACCAGAGCGTACAAGCACTTTCCAGATAGTAGGTGATGCATGATGTGACAATATAATATAATATCTCTGAAGTGGTCTCCAAAATACGTTAATCGATACCTCGAAGTGCCTCCGGAAATAAATTTTCATGGATTAACCAAAATTTTGAGTTATCAAAAACATTCTTTTAAATATTGCTGCAGGGAATGAAAAATTACTTCGAAATATCAAAAATTTGTGTTATCAACGTTTGTGTTTTCTAGGTTTGACTGCACATTTAAGTTCAAATTTTCAACGGCGGATCAATAAAAAGTATTTTTGTATTTTTAAAATACAAAATTTAATCAGAAAGTATTTTCGATACAAATACAAAATACATGTTCAAATATGTGATTTCGATACAAAATACAAATTACAAAAGTATCGAAAATACGATTTTTAAATACAAGTATTTTCGATACCGCCCAACTCTGTCAACACCTGACATCCATCTATCGCAGACTAGAGCATATCTACAAACGATGACAACCAACACCACGAGGCCTGCGCACTGGAGTTATTCAAAACCAATATAGCGGCTAGAGTAGGCCGAATTGTTCGAGTTGAGACGATCCAGTTGTGTATATTGATAGCACGTGTAGCTTTCGAGTTGTGGTGATGTAGATGTTAATAATAGTGAGAATCATGGTGAATAAGGGCTGTGTCTCCAGGTGAGGGAATTATAATTAAAAGTGAAAAGTGTAAGTTGCTATTTCAGTTTTTACTTTCAGCTTTGTGAAGTGCATTTGCGAACGTGGGAAACTGAGAAGAATTAAGTGGTCTATTGTGAAAATGGACTAAAAATCTGTCCTTTATAATATACACGACTGTCTCGTAAACAGGGACGGAGGCTATAGTCCGGAGCGCCAAGTACATTATTAATGGAAAGGGTACGCATTTTTCCGCCTGAAAAACAACTTAAATTTATGTACAATCTTCCAGCTAAAGAAACTAGACCTCTTTTCTTATTTGGTAGTGTAATTTATTATATATTTTCGTCTGGAAACCACAATTTTACTTCGCACTTCAGTTTGTGTGACCTTATTAGGCGGCCATCTTGAATAACTGCTAATACCTTGTATACCTAGGTCACGACGTCTACAGTACAGTCTACCTGTAGACTACACTCTACTACAGTCTAGTCTACAGACTACCTGTAGACTTCGTGATCTAGGTGGTGTTGGTTCAACTCGACTGTCAGCAACATAAAGGACAGATTCTCTATCGTCCGGCCACAACTTCGTCTTCTAGATACATTCACCCTCACAAAAATTTACCGGTAAAATTCTTCCCAACCGCGCCGACAAACTTGGACATCCCGTGTCCCGGGGGAGGAGCGCGTTGACTAAGCGCTAGCACGTAGAACTGTAGTTGTCTGTGATTAGTGGAAAAGCCGAAAATCCCTTGTCATACCCTCTCCCCTTACACACACACTTACACTAACATGGACTACACTACCACATATTACGGGAGACCGGTCGGGAGCTTGTCCCGGCTGGGGCGGTGCCCCGCTGGTGGGAGAGTCCTGGTTAGGGGGAAACCCCAGTAACCGACGGTAGGTCGGCACCGGATCTCGCCATCCACCGAGGGAAGATCACCGCCATCTCCCGAGTAAAACATGCACTACACTTACGGGAATAATGACCAACGCCGTTGACGCGCCCGGTAACACGAAAAAAACAATCAATCAATCCAACACCGCAGTGAAGTAATAACTATATTGGATATACTTCGAAGATCCAAAACCAAAACATAAGACGTCTTTGCGACATCCGTGGTTCGTGAGAAACTAGACTCTCTACAGAGACGTCGATATAATTCCACTGGATGAACTCGTCACTACGAGAAGGAAAATACTATATCAGAAGAGATTGTATGAGCACGCGAATCACCTTCCGATTAACCTCCTAGATACTGTATGTCAACACGTATACACACTGACACGAAAGAAACCTATAAAAAGTGTCGTAGTAGTGATTTATTTGTTATTCTTTACACTAACATGGACTACACTACCACATATTATATCGATTTGCTTAATGTTAAAAAAATGATCTGACTGTAAATTTGCAGAAGAGAAAATAATTTTAAAAAAAACTGAAACGTAACTGTTACGAGGTTTCCTCTACGAGACGTCTTTTATTCGTTCGCTCAGAATATTGCAATCGATTTCGAGATTTCAACGGAAGTACAGGTTTTGGGGTCCTGTGATACGAAAAGAGCGTTTTTATTCTTTTCTTCCAAACGTCTGTCCGTCGGTCGATCCACTTGTCTGTCTGTGAGCACACTAGTGCCTAAACTATTTGTAGAATTTTTGGCAAACAATATTCCATTATCGATCTGGCCCGAATTATGGCCCTGCAATTTGAATATAATTCTGTAAGTATTAAGAGTGATTTAGTTGACGTGATTTTTTCTTCAGATGATATTAGACCTTCACAACCAGTTGATTATAAAATATCATGTAAACTTTTCTGAAAATATTTGTTGTTTTCGCGCAATCTTGATTCAAATATGAGCAATATTAAATATTAAAAACAAGATTTTCTCAAAACTGCATCATAATTCGTTCTTTAAACGTTCTGTATGTGTGGTGCTAAATTCACTGAATAAAAAGACATAAACGGCATTTTGATGTATTATTTTACATTTTCAAAAAAAATGTTTTCAACAAATGTAATTTTTTGAAGCATCTACCGTCATTAATATTTACATTACGAGCGTTTTTATACATAACTGTATTTGTGAGTGCAAATGCTTCTAATAATTTCAAATGCAGTTTCTATAAAATTCAAAACACTTTCTTGTGAAAATGAACTAAAAGTGTAGCATTTTCGCAAACGCTTAAACGACGGTTTTTCAAAAACGTCTCCAAATGTTTCAATGAAATTTTGCGTATAAAAAGTTGGTTCATTCTTCTATGATATTCTTAAAGTCGTATTTCAATTTAATAGTGAATTCAATAATCGGGAATATATGAAGAAAAAAACTAGCGGTCCTCAACAACACATACTTTCTCTCAGTATTTCTAAATTTACAATTTTAGAAGATTTTGAGACTTCAATGAAAATGATATCTGCGCCATTCTTTTAAGCTTTTCTTGTTATTTTTGCGAAAAAAAATGTAGAAAAACTTTGAGGCGGATTTTGAGAAAAAGGTTTCTTATAAAATGTATACATTTTAAGTACAAATTGAGCAAAAAATACTCGTTTCTTCATACAATTCTAAATTACAATTTTAAAGAACTGGTATTTTAGAATCAGTTCTGTGTAAGGCATTCAATTTTACAATTTCGAAATGTTAAGATTGAACAGTTTTCGAAATTACAGAAATTTTCCCGGAAATGAGACTAGTGCCATTTTTTACCGTCTTTGATACATATGAGGAGAACATTTAAAGAAAGGAATGGACTCTCTTTGAGGGGAAAAAATGTTTAAAAATGTAAAAACTGTCTATATTTCACACAAAATTACATGAAAATCACTTACATTTTGATAAATTGTAGTACATGATCTTATTTCAAGAATTGTCTTCAAAGAACACTTGTCATAAAGGAAATATCTCTTACTTCAATATTGTAGTCGTAGGAAGCCACCGAAAACTTTTTTGAACGTTGCAATTTTTGAAAAATTAAGTATTTCAACGAAAATGTGTCCTGCACCAATTCACATAAGCGTTCTGACCGGTATCCGAGGTCAAGAGTTTAATAAAAATATTGGAGCCATTTTTGAGAAAATCTGTAAAATGTTGAGGCTCTTTATAAAGAACCTCCCAAAATTAAAAAGTCTGTTTCAAACTGAGTGGGCCTCGAGTTCCTCGAATTAAATCGATCAAGGAATATCAATCAGCAGTACGGTTTAGGCGCTAGCGTTGACCACAGACGGACGTACGGACAGACAGACGGTTTTGCCGTCAATCTATTTTTTGGGATCAAGTACCCAAAAAGCATGGATTTTGTTTTCACAACGCGTTAGAGGAAGTAATTTGCTATATTCTCGTATACAAACATGAATTACCCACTTTTTCGTTATCAGGACCTAGCAATAACAGTTTTTCTGTCGAAAATTCGCCGGCACACGATTTTAACACTTTCTCTTCTCACGAAGTAACTGAAAGAAAGTAAAAATGTATTACAGGGGGGCAAAAAGTAGTAGCTGGGAAAAGGGCTAGGGAAAAACCGAAAAGCTAACTCAGACTAAACGGATTAAGAGCCTAAGAGGTAGGAGAAAGTCTGTGCCGTTTTGGAGCACCACTAGATAGTTAGCCTGTGTATCTCAGAAAAGGGAAAGCAGAATACACAAAACAAGTAAGGTTGGGGCAATGACGAGTTGCTGTGAGTTTTTAACTGCGAGTTTTTTAAGAAGCAGTATTTTACTGGTAATGTTCATGAGTACCCCCAGGTAGCATCACCGTGTACGCGCCTCTCTCCTGCACGCTCCCGCGTCACTACACAGCAGCTAGAATTGGGAAGGAATTAGGATAGTTGTTAGGAAAAGGGTTGTACTAGCCCTTGTGAAGCAGTTAAACTAGTTTTGTTAAAACAAATTTAACATGAGATTGTTCGGGAATCGATCCCGGTCGTCATTGGTGAAAGGCGAGCTACTTCGCTACTGAGCCACGAGACAGCCTTCAACACACGCAGTGAGCAACATTTGAGTAACATATATAAAGGACAAAGTACACCCGCTTTATTGTTATATTAATGGATGTTATTCTGTAAATCAGAGTATCATATTACAAATATTCAATGTTATCATTTTAATTCCATTATTTCCATTTTAATTCCATTGTTTTAATTTCATTTAATTCCATTATTTCATTGAAGAATGTGCGTGAAATCCGGGTATTGCCAGTTCTTCAATTGGTATTTTCTGAAAAAGAAAAAATAGATATATTAAATAACAGAACACAGATGGAAGTACTTTACAGTTGGATTGAATGCGTCTCGCCAACTTGTGACTACAATTCAAAACATTATGCATAATAAATTGATATTAAACACTGAAACTGAAAACTTCTTAAATAGTGTGCTGAATTCCCATGTTCATACCATTCTAAATTTTCATCCAAACTCAATGATTCTCTTTCTTGAAAAAGCGAAATGTCATCTTTATAATGGTTTAAGTGGAAATCGAACGCACCTCCATGTAGTCACGAAGTTCATAATTTTAAAAATCATGAATTTCAAAGCTCGCTATGGACTTCGACTAAAATTCGAGAATATTTTTAAAAAGGTTTTGAAGCATGAATTGTGGGTATTTCATCCTTTCAAAGTATGAACGATTTTTTCAAAAGAACACAAATATGATCCGTAGAAGATACATGGAAGAGATATGAACATATGTTCATCCTTGCAGAACAGTGATCTGGGTTGCGGACGCTTCTGGGAACGAAAAAGGCACAGCTTTCTTACCAAAAGACGAGTCTCGAGCAGAACAACCACGTGCCAGATTTTATTCTCTTGAATAGGTGCGTCAACTGACTCAACTCTATCTAAAACTGAAACCATTTGAGACTACGTTGATGCGGCTGCAGATTGATCCACATTTTTTGTAAAATCTGGAAGTAAGGGTCAGTATTATATCTTGTCTAAAACACTCAGCATGAACTGATAGTCATTTCATTTTCAATCTGTCGTTTCATCTTGTTTCGAAAAATTTGACCTCTTCAGAGACTAAATGTAAAGATATAAATGACACGATTCTTTAATTGTGTGAATAGCAAATAACAATGAAATGATATTAAAGTTTACATATGCGAAGAACGCTTCAGCAGTGAACAGATATCGGAAATATGGAAAAAGAATACTTATACTAAAAGGTATTCTTACATTGTCAGTGTCAGAGTTTTATACAATCAACATTGTGAAATCTTACTAAGTGAGGTATTCATTGCTTAGTAACTAAAATATCCATTAAATAAAATGCCGTTTTTGCTGCTCCATTACAACAGGTCTGCGCTTCGAGAAAGAAACTAGAAGTACTAAACAGCACGCATTTTCTCGTAATTTCACGCTAAATTATGGGAAAAGTACTCAAATTTCCGAAAAAATGTACGTGACCTTATTTCAAAATCTATCTTTAAGAAACAGATTTCATTAAGCCAAAAATCTTTCTCTCTACTCCGTAGCGAGAAAGTAAAAATCCCTTAAAATTGTATAATTAAAGAATATATCAAAAGAATACTATTTAGTGTAAATATAGATTTTGCATAGTACCTTCCATGAATTTCTATTAAAAATGATGTAAATTAATGTTTTTAATACTAAATTTTTACAAAGTTTGCAGAATTTAGTGTAAATAACTTGGATATTATATCCGGGTGTCGCCATCGTATATCCCCAAGACGAACTAGCGCATAGCAGGGAAAAATAAGGAACTAGCCTCAGAAAATCTTAGAAAAAAGCAGAAAGTTGACACACTTATTCTCTCACAACCTGAGAACAACCCATAGCATTTGCGAGAAAGATCTCCGTCATAACCAGCGCAATTATCCGTAAACTGAGGAGTATTCAACCATAATATTTTAAGAAAATAGTGTAAATTATGGCCGAGGTGGCTAAGCGCGTGTACCGACTCAGCGCTTCGATCCGATAGGTCGCGGATTCGAGTCCTGTATTGGGCATGGTTTTTTGTCCCTTGTGCCTCATGAATGAGTTGTTGGGAAGGCCTCGCGATCTGCTGACCCCAGAACAGAGGAACCCGTGTGTGGTGATGTCTAGTGTGTGGTCGAAAATGCGTCCCATCGAGTCGGAAAAGGGGAACCGCTGTTTCCTGAAAAAATCAAGTATCAATTCTTGTGTGAAAACGATATTTTTAAAACATCAGAAACCAGTGGCGACCTCCTGTTTCTCCCATTAAAGATGATATCTGCGGATACGCTAAGAAAATGCAGGAATTGGCATTGTACTTGGCGAATTATAACTACCAAATTATGATTGAACCACTATCACAACTCCCGGCAGGGTCAGACGAGGGCATGACAATGCTTGCTATGGTCATTTAACGTGGCGAAAAACTAGTGGACTACCCCGTCAGCCTTTGGAGAATAACAGCTACGGACGAAGCTACGTATGTTAACTGCCTATTCAATGAACTTATAAATTCTAAATGAAGAGATTCTGGTGAAATGATCAAATCACTGTTAAATAATTAATCAGTGATCATGGGCCATAATTGGGCCATATTCATGTATGGGCCACGTTCATGGTCCATAATTAATCATGGGCTTGAAGGCAGCGATGTTCAAGAATATCTCGTACAGTCCAATATTCAACAGAAAGTTCAGTGAGCTCAATAAGGTCTTCAGCCACATCTTGCGCAGAATCCAAATTTAGTGTAACACCCCAAACTTGTGCATTCGCAATCTGATCAACTGCTATTAAAGCAACATCAACCAGTGCAATAGAAACCAGCGCAAATAAGAATAGTCGACCAGCAAGAAATAATGGTCACATAATATTCGGTTGATTGATTAAAGATTCCGGGCGAGTCATCTGCTAAGGTCACTAGTACCGTAAGTGTAGTGCATCTTTTATCGCGGGAGGTCCCCCACTGGATGGAGAAATCCAGCACTGACCCACACGTCGGCTCGCGGATTTGCCCCCCCCCCAATAAACATCTCCCACCAGCGTGGCACCGCCACAGACGGGACCAGCTCTAAGCTCCCGACTGGTCTCTTTGCATGTTGCTAGCGCAACCGACAGCTAGAAATCTACAGAAAATCAGCAGAATCCGTCCTAGCTATGTAGTAGTAACTACTAACTAAGTCCTAGCTAGTAACGAATATCCTGCCATGGTCGGTGCTCAAACCCTAGGACCTCCCGGTCAGAGGCATTGCAGTGACGTCTATTTATGCCCTGTGCCACCTAATCCGATCCCACACACAAAATTCAGGGTAAACATGGACTTTGCAAACTGACTAAAGGACAAATCTATGTATGAGTACACTGGAAACAAACAGATGAAAGCGAGCCCGAAAGGAAAGAGTTTTGCGTAGAAAATTTTCAAATTTTCCTTATCCAACTAGTAAATCAATTAACGATAATAAAATAAACTAGTAGTTCTACAAAATGGTACAGACTTTCTCGTATAAGTAAGTTTCCTATTCTTCTCAATCGGGGCTAGCTTTATGGTTTCGCGCTATCCTCTTCATAGCTCCTGCCTACCAGTGCCTCAATCTCTTACCAGGTCCTCTCGCGGTTCCTCTCACGGTTCCTACCGCTCCTCCGAGGACATTCCCAGTGAAGAGCACTTTCGCACTCCTTGAATATCACGTAAGTCTTGAATGTCGCCACTATTCCTCATCATACTTGCCCGTATCCCTTGGACCCATTACGGTACCATTGTTCTCGGTGTAGGGATCCAGTTCTTTAATTACATATAAAGTTTCCTATCACGCCAAGAGATTATTCTTTCTCTTAAACTACGTATATTACACCATATGTACGCAGGTTTCCGAGAACGTAAAATATGGTACCGTATGATTTCAATGAAACTTATGCAAAAACTGCACAATGTTGAAAAACTATGCATGACCAATTAAATATTTAATTATGTATTTGACATTTTAAGTCGATTGTCCTACTTTGCCGGCCAGCTAACAGTGTCCCCCATGCCTGGACTTAGTTTAATTCCCACGCTTGGGGGTAAGAGACATGTGGCAAACATGACGTATTCCCTTCACAACAACTAGCTAATTCCGCCTGCCTGAGCATTTCATCACATATTTACAGAAACAGACGATTTTAAAGGAAAACTACAATTCAATTTAAACACTTAATTATCAAGAATAGATTTCATTGCGAAAACAAAATGTCCATCTTTAAGAATATTGGTACAGGAGAGCGTTCAAAATACGTTATGAGCAGGGCTCGGATTCTGATGACGTGTTATTTTTAATTAGTGCATTCTAGACGTAGCTAACTTGTGAATGAATGTTTATCACGATATATATATATATATATATATATATATATATATATATATATATATATATTATATATATATACACACACATTCATTCACAAGTTAGCTAGTCTAGAATGTATAATATATATATATATATATATATATATATATATATATACACATTCATTCACAAGTTAGCTACGTCTAATATATATATATATATATATATATATATATATATATATATATATATATATGTGTGTGTGTGTGTGTGTGTGTGTGTGTGTGTGTGTGTGTATGTAATGTGATTTTTGGTCATTTATTGCTTTTTTTTAAATTTGTTGCGTCGTTGTTGACGTAACGCGTCTCTTAACCCTTGTTGGGCGTTGAGCGCTTTTGTTGGAGTAATCCTCTGTTACCAAGTAATTAATATCATTACTGTTATTGAGTAATTACTGTATTTGCAGAGTCACGTCACGTCACGTCGCAGTCAGTCAGTGCCTTTTATCCCTTCGGCCAGGGGCTCGGCGCCGTTAGATCGCGGGGTTCCTAGCCGGTCACCCAACTAGGAACCCGCGAGTCTCGAATTCGCTTAACATTCGTGACTTCACGGAGCGTAGTAAACGAATTCGGCTAGCGCCGCCGCCGCCGCCGGTTTTTCAATTTGGAGGTCATTTTTCTGGACCTTTTGCGTCATTTTTGTCATTTTTACGCAGAGGCGGGATTCAAGGGGGGGGAGGGCAACTGACCCCCAATGTTGGGACAATTTTTTTAAAACATTTCATTTCGCAGTCTTCAAATTTATATCATATACGATTTACTTTTTTTAGAAGAAACTTTAGGTCATTTAGAGAAGAAATTCAATAATAATTAAGGGAACAATAATTTGATTAAGCTGAGTTAATAAGCTACATTAATAAATTGGTGAAATTTAACTCTATATTATAAAACGCGCGGGATAATTTTAAGTGTTACTTAAGTCTAAATATACCGTATTAATAAATCATCTTTCAATTATATTGCTTTTAAACGTTATTTACTCAGAAATTTAACAGTTTCGTGCCTAAAATCACGAGATATAACAGCCAACATAACATATATTATGATTATATCCTTTACAAATTTTCTAGCGTTTTTCAATATTTCGATTTGAACTATCTCTATATATTTAATAATGGCGTTGCACACGGGAATTCAAAGAATATCGAACTTCTCAATTTTCCAAATAGTAGCAACAAATACTTGACATGAAGCCTCAATATTTCCATAATTTTCTCAAAAATGGCTCCAATTTTTTTATAAACATTTTGGTCTCCCATAATGTAAATATCGCTTAAAAATGGCGCAGATCTTATTTTCGTTCAAATCTCTGAGTTTTCGAAAATTGCAAAAGTTCAATTTTTTCGACGTCTTCCTCTTAATACAATATAGGATAGAAATTTTTGTTTTTAACAAAATCTGTCCGTCAAAGACTTCGAAATAATCATGTACACATTTTCCAAAATATGAGTGGTTTTCGCGTAAATTTGGGGAAAATAAAGGCCATTTTTATATAGTTATTTTCTGAAAGACAGATCCAATTTTTTTCTGTAAAGTTATTCCTCAGATAAAGAATTAAACGATTAAATGATGACGCAGGACCGGATTTCGGGAACTCCGTATTTTCGAAAATTGCAAAAAAATATCTTAAAAGTGCGAAATTGATGACTAGAGATAGAATTTTCATGCACTATCAAATGCTAAAATATGTATGAAAACATGCACTATCAAATTTTATTTTACTTAAATTTTTAGTTACATTGTTTTTTTAAGTCACAATCTGTATTGAACACTTTATGTAATTTCTCTAAACTTTAATTACAGACACTTTAATGTTTTCAACACTTTTAATCACTCCACTAGAGGAACATCTATTGATTCTAATTTCTGAAGATAAGGAAGATAATTTTTTTCTTCATTTGAATGAATCCTAGATGTCCTGCCTTTTATATATCTCTAGAAATCCTTTAATCGTTGGATTTGCTACTTTTTCGAACGGTATTTTGTTCCAAGTTTTTCGAACGGCCCATACTAAAGCATCACACATTTTCATTAAAACTTGATTTGTTACAGGCTTCAATGTTGCCTCAGTAACTAAAGTTTGCACTAAGTTTGACATAGTTTCTTTCCTTTCTCTAGCTTTGTTACCATGAGAAGTAGATGCAAAATGCTGGCCCACTTGAAACTTTTTAGAACATTTAATCAGCATAAATAAATTCAAATTATATAGAGCTACATCTCTGGAGAAGAGTATTACACTTTTTCTTCAAAATTAACATATTTTGAAACAAATTTTGCTCAAATTTTGAAGCGTATTTGACTAAACGTTCGGGTTCAAACTATCTGGGTAGCAATTATATTGGTTGAATTTTGCGGTTTGGTCGTAGAAATCAGATTTAGTACGTACTACTTGTTTTGTCGTACTACTTTTTGTTGTTAATAAAATTATTCTTTTAAAAGACACAGCGATGCTACTAGTCCTTCAAACGAAATTAAAAGAAACTAGAGGTGCTACAGAATGGCACAGACTTTGTCGTAGTAATGTTTTCTAATTTCCTTGGTATGTATGGCTTTAAGCTGTTGTCCCATCCTCTTGCCAGCTGCCATCTATCGACGCCAAAGGTAAATAATTTTGAAATTTTCTAAACCTTTTGGTTTCGTAGTAGTAGACCGAAATATTACTTAAATAATTTATTAGATGAGTAAAACCTGGTCCTAAATGGCAGTTTTCATTAAAAAATTTAGAGCCGTTTTTAAGAAAATGGCGTTTACGCGTTACTGTAAATGCGAAATTTGAAGCTCTTTTTCGCCGGAATCTATTGAGATTTCGAAAAACTTCATCTTAAATCATTTAAATCACTTCCACTCACAAATGCAATAATGGACCCATATCGATGGGAACGTACAAATTAACGGCGTGAAACATTTAAAAAAATTACATTTGTGTATAGTTTGGATACAGCGCTTATCACTTCCTGCGCGATAAAATCTTAAGTGAAATGTTGAAATGGTAGCAACTGATTTGCTCAACGGCAGGCCCATGTTATTTTTGCGTAAAGGGCGGACCGTGTGTGCCGGCCAGTCTGGGAGCGTTCTAAAAAATTACTTTTGAGATGACTATTGCGTGGCCAACTTAAAAACGTCTCACTGTGCTACATTTACAATATAAAATACAAAAAATAATAATTTTTCTTCCTCATATCTACTATGTAGGAAGGGAAAATCAAGCAATGTTGAAAAAAACAATGGCAAGTTTGCAATCTCCACAACCAGAGGGAGCGAACGGAACTGAGCTAAGCTATTATATTCAAATCTGGAGAGAAGGAATTTCCAACTTTTCATAATCACTAAATTATACTAAAATACAATTTGAGTACGAGTAAAAAAAAAACCACTAAAATTGGAGCTTATTTCTTTGGTAATAAAAGAACGTAGAGCTTTGCATTCTGCGAAAACTGGTGACCGCCGCTGAAGATCACACCTGGCGAGCGCTCGGTGTAAGACCGGGAAGGCAGTTGCCGCGCGCGTAGGGATGCCAAAAAAATCGTTGTTTTTAAAACATCGATATTTCCCATCAGAAACATTGATACTGTGACGTCATGGGATTAGACAACCCCATAACGCCACCATCAGCTACGAAAAGAAGCCCACGAACAGAGAGGAGTAGGGTACGCGGCGTAGCGATGGCTTGTAAACGCGCCATCTACCCACAGCTTTTCGAACTCTGACGCCTGAACTAGCGAATAATTTTTTTCCGGGAGGTCACGAAAAGAGGAGAATATTCACCCCTCCAAAATTTCCCCAGGCGCGAGTACCATAAGTATTTCGGCGCGCCTCGGAGGAGCCCTCTATGATTGCAGCAGCGACGGCGACTAGACTGAGATCTCTTTGATTGCAGCAGCGACGGTGACTAGACTGAGTTCTGAAGACGATTGTAACTTGATAGCATAGGAGTTTATTTTAACTTGGTAGTTAAAAGTTAGCTTGAGAAGCGTATCTTCGAAAATGATGTAATTAAGAAGTGGAGTGTATGAACATTCTTCGCATTAACATTCACAATATTTGAGAGAGCAAGTGAAGTGACTGTTTGACTTCGAAATAATTTCAAATTTGTAAAATTCGCGCAGAAGGACATTAACTAAATCCAGCATTTCATATTGCACGCTGAGACCACACACGCACAAAGTGTGGTAGGTAGGCCGAGCATTTAAAGCATAACTTCAGCAACATTAATTATTCGAGGCTGGAAGCGCGAACAAACTTGTACGAGGCGCGGCAGAAGAGGAAGGACGACCCCAGGAAGAGAGAAGCGTAGGTGAGAAAGATTTGGACTGGAACAAGAATCGTACGAGTCCGGAGAACGGGAGAAGGGTGTGGAAATTGGAGGCGTGGTGGAGTTGAGAGCTCGAGGGTAGGAAGCTGGTAACGTCGTGGGACAGCGAGCGGAGACGCGAGCAACGTGGGGCTGCGAGCGGCAGAAAATCCCCAAGGTTACCTACAGGCGAGCGATGCGGAGCTGTTGAGGTAAAAGAACTGGCAACTTTTATGCGGCGATCAGTTGGGGAAAGAGAATAGCAGTAAATACACGACAATTCGTGTTAAGAGTGGGTGAAAAGTCCAGAATAGGTGGGAGAAGTATTCCGAACGATGTGAGTGGCAGTTTCAAGTTCATTTACTGCGCGTGTTATTGAATTCATTCAAAGAGGCCATACCTTGTACAATTTTACTTAATAATTCATGATTTTCACATGTTGTACAGTTGATGTTATCTGGAAAAGTCATAGTTTATTGCATTATGTTAAAAGTAATTGTTTTCTGTGAGATGTAAAGGGGTCAGATTTAAGTAACAAGTATGTTACGTTTTATTGTTTTTTCTCTTTAAAGTTCACAGTGTTATAGTGAGTAGCAGCACAGGTGCTAGCCCAAGGCTAGCACCTGTGAACGGGATACCTTAAAACAAATGTAAAATTTATTTTAAAAGCCGTGCACGGAAAAACTAGAGAGTAGAAAGAGTAAAATAATGTGGTGGATGAAAATTCAGAAAGAGGAATGAGCAAATTGTGAATAGTAGTTGGTGAAAGTGTGTTCAGGCAGTCGAGGTAACGCCAATTTTTTGTTTTGCCTTGTTTTCTGTTTTTTTTGTGACCAACTATTTAAAGTGCATAATCCTACTATATAATTGTGCGACTGTGATTTTTTCATTGAATATATGCTCATTTTATTCGTATTTCATCTGATTCATTGTGTCAAGGGTTCAGACCTTTCTCATACCCAAAAGATCCAGCTTCCTGAGAATTTTAAGCTCGCTTCACGAGCATTCATACTATCACGCTCTCCACGCGTGCTGGAAGGTAGTAGGTGGGTGTGTTAGAATATGTTAATATCGATATTTTGTTTTCGATGTTTTTTACAGATCAATATATTTTTCCAGAAACATCGATGTTTTTAAAAAAAAGTTTGTCATCTTTTTTTGATCATTTTATACATGTTAATGTCTATTTCCTTCTTTACAATAACACATAATTATTAATATATCACTTACACGCGACAAAACAATAAAATATATCTTTTAGGGACTCTAATTAAAACTGGAAACAAGATGGGAAAATACCATATGTTTTATATTTAAAACATCGATATTTTAAACATCAATATTTTTATGTTACCGTCGATATCGAAAACATTTTGGTGATGTATCGAAATATCGGTGTTCGATTAAATTTGCCGTCACTATCCGCGCGTCGCTATTCAGAGCCGGGCCTCCGGGCAAGAGGCGACCAGTTATCGTTGGTTGCCGACGGTTGTCGTCGGTTGCGTGTCGGTTGCGTGTCGGTTGATATCTTTAATACTGCTCAGTTAGCCATTTTTACAAGAATTACTTGATAATTTCCAAATAAGAGACGCTGGTGAAAAGTATACCTTACACTGCAGGATAGGAGATTTTTAGCAAAGATCTTATCAACTCTGAAAATATTCTTGTATTGATGGAACTCCTACGATAGTAGGTGGAGAAAGCGGATTCATAGCCTTGTATCGTAAAGACAGCAGCTTTCCCAAATTGCTGGCCTATCAGTGTATAATACACCAGCATTCACTATGTGGAAAGTTCTTAAGTATGAATAATGTAATGAAAACAGCCATATAAGTATTGAATAAAGTGAGAGCACATGCACTTCAAAGACGTTTGTTCAGAGCACTGACTAATGAACTAGATTGGCAGTAAGGAGATCTACTGCTATACACACTAAAGTTCTTTGGCTTATCAGAGGCAGAGTTTGACCACGTTTTAAAGACTTGCATCCTACCATAGTATAATTTTTGAAAAAACTAGGTGAATTCTCCTCTGAAGTAGAAGATTCGGTTTGGCTGCAGGATTTTGTTTTTCTCGTTGACATCACTGGAAAGCTTATCAGCCTAAAATTGCAGCTTCAAGATAAGGATGAAGACAGTGGTGAAACAATTTCAGATGTTACTTCAATTTTTAAAAAAAGCTGGATCTTTGGGAAACAAATATCGTCCAAGGTTAATACGAACACTTTGCCTGTTAGAAGCAAACCCTTGACGAGCAAGGCTCTTCACTGCCTTCTTACAACAGCAAAAATATGTTGAAATTCTTTCAAATTTAAAATGTCAATTCAACAAATGCTTCCCATATTTCGAAAGCATTTCTATTGCGGAATTTTGTCAAAGGGAGATTGATACTGTAGAGTTCTCTACTGGTGTCATGGAACATTTTGATTTTGAAGGAGGCAATGCTGCAATGGAGTTGGAACTAATTGATTTTAAAAATAATATATCTATAAAATCGCTTTCTTCAAGCACTTAAAAATATTTGGCATCTTGTTCCTAAGGAAAAATATCCAGTTTTGGTCTACGTTGGTCTAAAAGTGAAGGCAATGATCAGCTCAACATATCTGTGTGAAGTTTCCTCTTCCAGTATGAAATTTATAAAAAAAAATTACAGAAACAAACTCACTGATGAACATTTCTACAACTGTATTCGAATGGCAGTCACTTCCTCTACTCTCCCCCCACCCAAAAAAACGTGATGACAAAAAAAGTGTACCATCCTTCTCATTAACAAGTCTGATGAAAATCTATTCTTAGTTTTATAATTTGTTACTAATTATATTTTAATCTTTTTTGTAATGTCCAATAGCATTTCAATTTTTTTCTGGTATACAATTATATTAAAATTTGTTTCCTATTTAATAGAAATTTATGTTTATAGACAAGAAACAAATGTTAAGATTTGATTTTTTTTCTTTCATGGTTTCTTGGTTGCTCTTAGTTGAATTGAAAACTGTATGGTTGTTCACAAGTTTCATAAGTTCAGTGACCACTGCTCTAGTTTATACATATTCAGAAACCTCATGAAGCAAAATTATAAGACACGTTTTCTCTACATTTTTATTAATCTCATGTTTAATATTGACTTGATATAATGACGTATTTCAAATAATTTGCATTTTGAGAGATATGTTAAAATATATAATGCATGACGTACCTTTTTCTTTTGACTTCCTAAACAGAATGTACAAACAGAGGTTCGTGAACCACCTGAATAATGATTTCCTTGAG
The DNA here is from genome assembly GCA_011170035.1 of Teleogryllus occipitalis. Taxonomy (NCBI): domain Eukaryota; kingdom Metazoa; phylum Arthropoda; class Insecta; order Orthoptera; family Gryllidae; genus Teleogryllus; species Teleogryllus occipitalis. Next base: position 77,767 of record BLKR01015108.1, on the reverse strand, counting down.
AATATTCACTGGCACTTGAAAAGCTGCCTCGTAAACAGGGTTGTTCGACAGGTCCTATAAAAAAATAGAATAGCTTTATGCATACTAAACTTCATTTACAAGTATGACATTTAGAACGTTATGAATAGCGACGTGACACCTATTTTTATAAAATACCTTATTCTAATATATGTTGATAAGTATTCAAACTTTATCCGAAATATTGCAAACTATCTATACTCTTAATTTCCAATACGCATAAAAATCAAAGAAATGAAATCAGGTTTGTCCCTTTATACTCACAAACTGAGAGTACCACAATAGTCAGAAGGCCGAGAAACATAATGACACTTAATATTATACATTTCGACACTCTGGTTTCCGCGTAACACAATTGAAAATTGCATGCCTCTCAATACATCGCAAACTCGCGTATGGTTGGTTAGCGCAAAAACAATATTCGCTCACTAGTACGATGTCTTCCGTTTGAAAACATTTCCGCAGTAAGCAATTACTCGTATAATTGGTTTTGCGGCAAGAAACGTCTTTTCTTATGACAACTACTGTACCGAAGAAAGGTGACACTGGACGGGTGATAAGCTCGAACTTCGCAGCGGAGTGGGAGGCATCGAGAAAAAAGCTCGAAGGCCGTGAAATAATACAACTCAGGGTACACCACCACCACCTTTATTGCTGCTTCAAATACAATTTTTAGAAAACATCAGTGGCGGCTTGTAGGGTAGTGACAATGTGCCATGGCACCACCAACTAAAAGGTAAGAAAAGAAAATTTTCACCACAAATAAGCGTAGGAAATATCGTTTGTTCAAAATTTTATTTATAGTAATTAATTTGAACGAACATTTTTATTCCGATGCTCTATCAATACTCTACAGCGCCGAGGGCGAAGTGAGGTGTTATTTCTCGGCTTGTTTGCAAACCGCTGAGCCACCTACGGATTGGCACCGTCTATGCCCATTTACTGCTTTATAAAGAACACTGTGAAGGTTTGCATGCGTCTCTTATGGTTGAGACGGTGGCAAAGTCGAACTGGCACAGTAGTTCACCTTCTCTCCCGCAGAGTGCGCCAATGTCACTCTTTATCAAGCAGACTATCTCTAGCTCAGGATGACCCCGATGCCCTGGTATTTCGTACGTCTTTCCATGTGTTTCGCACATGGAGAGGCGGCCTACGCCCTGGGCGTAAGGCCCCCCTCTTCTTCCTGTACCTTTCTTCAGTGAACATAAAAACACATGTGATTTTGATGTCTTGTAGCATTGTACATCACAGAAGCCAAAAGTTGTCAGATTCAAGACTTGACACGTTTCTCTATGAATATCGACTCGCTGAATCCGAATTGCCCCCCCCCATAGTTTTTTAATCGCGAAAACAACCGTGAAATTGACAACTTACAATTTCGCAATGTGTTTTTCGCGATTTAAAAAAACTAGAGGTTGATGGCGCAATTCTGGGTGCACATTGGGATTCAGCGCGTCGACATACTACATAGAGAAATACGTGTCAAGTCTTTGGGCCTCACAACAACCCTCGAAAACAAAACAAAAAAAAACAATTTCACGTTTTTTTCTGTTGCTATTCAAGAAGCTGGAGGGTGGTGGCGCAATTCTGGCTTCAGATTCGGATTCAGCACGTTGACATACATTGAGAAACTTGTGTCAAGTCTTGGTGTCTGACACCAAGTTTTTGTGTGTGCCTGTGTAATTTGTGATATCGATGTCGCATCACAAACTGGTACCACCAATAGAATTCCGTACCGGTCGCCACTGGAGAACATTCTCAAAATGTCCCCAGCGTTTATGGCAATGTAACAAGACACGCGTCGCTATGTGTCGTCGCACGCGCTCCAAAGTTTCGGCAGTCAGGACGACCACAGACGCGTGTACTCGTGCGACGAGGCCTTGCGCGTCGTCCGGTACGGTCGCATTTGAACCATTCCACGTCAAATCGCACAAAAAATACCAAAATTTGATCTTCATATTTTTAATTATTTTCTATTTATTACATAGATCAAATAAGTTAACACGTGTATTTTTATTTTTTTCTAACTTTATTTTTTTCGGAAACATTGCATGATGAAATTTGCAAAGAATGATGTGCATCACTAACTTAAAAATATCACGTATTTGAATACACTAATTACAGAAACTCCGTTCAAATTATATTCGAAACTTAAAAACATGCTTAAATTTTGAGAATTTGCAACATATTTAATTTCTTAAATTTTCAATTTAAAAAAATAATAAAGTTTGAAAATGGAATATTTTTATAAATTCGATGAGCTAAAATTAAAAAAAATATATGTTAATAAACGCACTAGAGTATTGTTGACAATTCCAGAAAAAAATCAAAGTGGAATTTCAGTAACTTTGAGAAATATTAACTTTTTACGACCAGTGTTCAGGAGATTGCTGCAACAGACGCGTTTATTGCGTTACTTGCGATGGGTTTCTTTGGATGAAGTAGTAATTTAAGTACTTCTTGAGGGAGTACAACTTAACAATTGTGTTTGGTTATTAAATGATGGATTCTTAACGCACATTAAGACTGATATTATGAAATTTTTTGGTCCCTCATTACTGACTTCAAATATTTGTATTTGCTTACTTTAGAATTTCAGTACTTTCGACACAATACACAGTTCTAATGCCTTAGTGAATTTACTTTCAGGAGTGGAAAAATTCCATTTTCTTCATTCAACTTTTTAGCAACTTTATCACGTATTTGATTGCTGCAAAGTGTCGTTTAATTTTATTGTATCTCCAACTTTCAAAAATTGTCAAAATTTGAATTTTCAATGTCTTGTGAAAGACAATTGGGTGAAAAGAATCGATAAATTTCTTAATAATGTCTTTCTTGTCGGATTTTTCCATTGACGGCGGAGGATCTTCAGTGTGGAAAAAATGATCTTTTATAGCACTTTGTACTGTCTGAAATTTCTCATGAGAATACAGTTTTCGTTGCAATTTTCTTTTCTTGACTGGTGTTTCTCGTTCTGCAATTAAACTCTTTTTTACCTCCTCTACATTCATTTCGCAGACACTTTACGAACTATCTGAAGAGCTTAAATTGTCATTTCCTTGATTTCCACTGTTTTCACTATATTCTTTGGACGTTCTTCTACTTTCGTTAATGTCACAGGAGCCACTGATCTCGACTCTCTCTTCACTAACAAAAAGCCTTTTTGGGAGCGGACTCCCTTTTTTCGACATGAATCACAAATTCGCCAATCTAATGATTCTTCTAAATCAAGTTTCGATAGAAAATCGTGGTTCACGCTTCTTGAACATTTTCGTTTTTTAAAATCGTGATTGGAAAGATTAAATTGAAACATCTGTCATATACGATGTCATATATCTCATACGACGAGCGCACTCGTGTTGCACAGTGTACGCACGATTCACAGAACAAACTCTAGCACTCTTCTGTTTATAAGATGCGTATTGCGATTGATGCTCAGAAAATTTTACTCAAGTCCCTTGACAAGTGGTCTGTTGTACTTCACGAGCAAGGTCAGGAGGGCACCCCGTCCCTAGGACACAAAGGGACTCAGGAGTAAAATTCGTTTCGCTGACACGACGAAAAGCAGTAGTAGAATTCGTTTCGCTGTCACCCATCCTTTCTGGGGAAAGAATGAACATATGAGTAAATAATATTTCTTGAAACCCTAATCAGGCAGAGGTCATTCTTTTCGGCACTTGTATCAAAGACTGATAAACACAATTCGTTAGTGCTGGGGCAAAAAGTGCGCTCCCGCATACTTACAATAGATTTTTTTTTATCTGTTCGTGTTCAGTGCCCACTTTTTCCTTGTGTTTTGTAGAAAATTGAATAAGAAATATCCCCATATTTTTTTCAATTTTTTTATCTGAGCGAGTTCATACAGAAATTTTCGTTAAAAAAATAATTAAAATTTTTAATGAAATGTTTATTTTTTTAGAAAGTAATTTACAGAGGAATAAATACTCATATAAAAGTATTCACTGAAACAAACCAGGAATTTTTATGTTTAGTATATTCGGAGCATCTATCAATCATATTTTGCGGAGTATGCGTATATACACGATATGCGTATATAAAATCTAATACATAGGCATAACCATACGAATAATCAATTTTCAGGTAAATAAAGAAACATGTCTCTTTTTTTGATGACCAGATTTAATAAAAATTATATCATACATTAAAAAAGTGTCAATTCTTGTGCAATTTGACGTGGAATGGAATTTTCACGTTTTGTAAAAATTACATTTTTTAAAATAAAATTTATTTTTTGAAAAATGTATTTACAGGAGAACAAAATGCACATTTTAAAGTATTAAATGAAACAAATCAGGAATTTTTATATTAAGTACATTCGGAGCAACAATTGATTATATTTTGTGAAGTACGCGTAAATTCCAAAATTTAATATATTTATAACTACACATATAATCAATTTTCTGGCAAATAAAAAAACACATGTCTATTTTTTTGATGCCCAGATTTATGAAAAAAATTATCGTACATTTTAAAAAACAGTCTTAGCCCCGGAAGAAGAAATACAGGGACGTCAGGTTGGGAGAGTGTGGCGGCCAAGCGACGGGGCGTCTGCGGCCAATCCAACGACCCGGGATGTGCGGGTCATAGAAGTGTACGTCATGAGTCATAACGGTAGTGCGCCGGTGCACCATCGTGTAGAATCCGCAACCTGTTGCGAAGCGCCACGGGCACATTATCTAACAGTTCCCGGAGAACATGGCGGAGGAACGTGAGGAACGCGTTCGCATCGAGATGATCCGGGAGTGAATACGGTCCAATTATCTGATCGCCCAGAACGCCGGCCCTGAGATTCACTTCCCACCGAAACTGGTGGCGGCGCGGCCGCGTGACCCAGAGAGTTTCGTGTGCCCACCAATGGCAATTGGGTGCAATGAAGACCCCGTCTCATGTAAATTTGGCCACGTCGGTCCACAAGACGCGTGCAGTGAATTCGCCTTCGTTTGCGTCGCGGTGCAGCATCCACTCACTGAACGCCACCCACCGAGGATGGTCGCCATCCCGTACCCGTTGCACAGGCGTGAAAAGAAAGAAGTGATGGGCGTCCTCCGGCATAACTCGATGCAGAGTCCTCTACGATACGCACAACCTTCGGGCAAGGCCTCAAACACTTGTCGTGAGCCGTTCCTCCGCTGCTTGCAATACTGTCACATTGGTAGGACCAGTACGACGGCGCGGCCTTCCGACGTCAGCACTTGTCGCTGAAGCAAGTAATCATGCATGCATCGAGGCGCCGCAATATGTTGCACGTCGGATTCTGGCTAGTGGGATATCGCGCGGGGTACACACACGCAGCAACGTTGACATTGCCGCGACATTCACCCAATATCAAGAACATATCACAATACAAATTGTTGTGAACATCTCCATTTCCTCCATTTCACACGGTAGATCGCTTGGAACTGAGGCTAGTACACCAGCGCAACATTGACTCTGATAGCGTCAAGGAGCGTTCTAAAAGGTTGTGCATCGTTATCTCTGTAACAACGGAAACCCAGCGCCACAGAATAGACATTGCACAGAAAGGAAAATAGAGGGCGGCTTCTTTGATCTTCAGAGAGCCTTCGCGCAGCGCGGACCGCCATCTTGAAACCGTGCAAAGGAACAACAAGAGTCAGCTCAAACGCCATTTTCTCAAAAAAAGGAACAATTTTTTTCTTATAACTTTTCCAACAGGTAGTGCTAATTGCACTGTTTGTTATGACATAACATTGATTTTGGTGCATTATTTTATTTGAAAAATTACACAAATGTATTTTTTGTAAATATATCTCACGCCTTTAATATGCACAATTCCAGCGATTTGTAAACGCTGTTGCATTTGTGAGTTAAAGTACTTTATATGACTTTAAATAAAGTTTTCTCAAAACTCAAAAATTTTCTGTTAAAAAGAGCTTCGATTTTGCGTTTTTAGTAACGCTTAAATAATCTTTTTTTTAAAAATGCCTCAATTTTTTTGTGAAAACTGTCACTGACGATGTTTACTCTTCTGTAATATCCTTAAAGTAATATTTCGGTTCTACTATAAGGAAACCGAAGAATTAAGAAAATTAAAAGAAAAAAATGTACTTTGGGCCAAGATGGCAGCTGGTCGGAGTAAATGGCAAGTCCGATAAACTAGCCCAGACCAAAGAAAACAGAAACTAATACGATAAATGCTGTGCCATTTGTTACACTACCAGTTATGTATTTATAATTGTTTACCTCTTATCTCTATTTTTTATTAATATTTGCCTATGTGCGACGTTAATATTGGCCTATACGAAGCAAATGTCCCATCGGGTTACGTATTTTTTTGCTAATTATACACACATCAAATAAGAGTAAAACTGACATAAAAGGCACCTTCACCACCGTTCACCACACAACAAATGCCGGATCGTACAGCTTTTTAAACGCTTTCAATACGGCGACCATGGGTATCATATCGGCGCACAGATTGTGGATAGCTTTCTTTTCTGTGTAGTACCTGTTCTATGCCAGCGCTTTGAATATGCCACACGCTTTAAATGATGCCACAAAAAATATTCATGATCATATTCAACCTCTACAATGTCGTCAATCTAACTATTCTTTGATGTTAATGACAAGAAACTTTATCAGCTGTAACTCCATCAGCTTTATCAGCTTTATCAGCTGTAACTTTATCAGGAAAAATATCTCAACAACCTACTATCATATGATACTTATCTGCGAATTTGTAATTCTGACTGTAATATTTCAATTGGTACCTTCGGTCGGATACGTGTGATGCTTGTGATACAATGAAGGTAGAAAAAATGCAAATACAAAACGAGTTGAAATGTTTACAACACACACCAAGGACAATAGGTAGTGAAGAAGCTGAAATAATTGAAAACCAAGAAAGAACACCATTTAAGAAGAGCTGAAGGTTTTATATATGAGACGTCGCCGTGTTCGTTGCCATTATAGGAAATGTCACCGATTCACTGTGCCCAGAAGAAAGAAAAAGAAGCCATTGCCATGGAGTTTCAAAAGAATATGCCAGTACTACTTACTAACGTTAATTTACAGTTCATTTATTATCCACATTTTAGCTACAGGAGAATGTGTTTTATGGATATGGTGAGACCGTGGTAAAGAAAGGAGCAAATTTGGTTGGTTGGTTAGTGATTCCGAGCGCGTGAACAAATTGGGTCATTAGCCCCGTAAGTGTAGTGCATGTTTTTTCCTCGGGACATGGCTGTGATACTCCTCCGCTGGATGGCGAGATCCGGCGCCGACCTACCGTCGGCTAGCGGGCCCCTTAATCAGGACCCTCTCACCAGCGGGGCACCGCCCAGCCGAGACAAGCTCTCTTTTTTTTAATTTGTTGCGCCTACAAATTGACGCAACGCGTCTCCAAGCCCCTTATGGGGCGTTGAGCGCTTTGCGCTGGGGAGTAATCCTCCATTAATTCGCGCTGGAGTAATCCTCCATTAACTATAAGTCATGTCACGTCGTAGTCAGTTGTCAAGAGGACCACCAGGTAGCATCTCCGCGTACGCGCCTCCTGCTACGCGCTCCTGAGTCACTACCCAGCGGCCAGAATTTGGAAGGAACTAGGATAGGGATAGGGTTTAGGACACTTCACAGGGGTTGGACTAGCCCTTGCGAAGCAGCCAAACTCATTTTGTTGGAACAAATTTCGCATGAGATTCGATGGGAATCGAACCTGGATCTCAGTGGTGAAAGGTCAGTGACTTCGCTATGTGCCACGAGCGGACAATAAAATAATTATGAAATATTTTAGAAATTTTTTCATTTCTTTATTTTTGGACTTATGAAACAATATAAATATATAATGATGTGAATTAGCATACTTTGCTATATGGACATGAAAAATACTCTAACTAAATTAATAATATCAGCATCTACTCATCAGTGATTTCCTCTTGAATCTGTGGCTTTGTCAAAACTTTCTGGTAGAAATGAAAATATCCATATGGGATATATTTTACATTTTTGAACATCAGTTTCTTTCTGTTGATTGGAAGAATAGCTGCGACAAACGTTCTTGAAAGCAAATCTGGATATGCCTTCCCTTTTGCCAATATGAATGAGTACTTGATAAGCCCATCAATATACTACTCATGTGCTGCAAAGTAACATGAGTAGTATAACAACTCATGTTACTTATTAACAACTCTATCATACGATAGCTGTTTTACTTGGAATGAGTCACATTAGGCTCCCAATGAGGACTGCCAGGATGAGCTAGAGACTTGGTTGTCTTCTTATACTAGTTCGACCACAAGGTTATGAAGTCTATGATGTCCTCAGTGTCTATTACTGTTGTCAATGAAGCAGTTAGGCATTTCCTAGCTGATAAAACTAGTTCTTCTGAGTGAGGATCAGAAACTAATACTGAACTTCTTTCGTTTTTCCAATTATTAGAATTTTTAATTGGCAATAGAATACATGCTTTAAGCTGGACAAGTTTCATTTTTACACTGATCTACAGATCAGTGTAAAAAGAAGAATGAATGAAGAATAATAAATAAAATGTATTATTGAAGAATAATAAATAAAATGTATTATTTTCTTTAGATTTTTCTGGCAAGATTTATTTCAGTCATACACACATTTAAAACCAAAAATCAAATTAGTAAATATATGACTCTCTAAAATAAATCTGGACAGACAAAATTAAAGAACGTAAATCTATTGAGTTTGAAGATAGTGAAAGAAACTGTATCTCAACGCTTTTAACGAAGAAAGTAGACTTATTTCCCTTTTAAAAATCACTGATTCAATAGACATTAACAAGTTTAAGAAATATAAACGCTTTAAAACGTTGCTTCTTCATTAAGTTTTTCCCCTCTTGCCCTTTCAGGGATCTTGCCATCGGCCAGCGAAGAACGCGCGTGCAAGAAAGCGATCGGCATATCGTGAGCGTGCTCCCAGGTCTAAAACCCCTGACGCCCCATCCCAGGTCTTTGAGATGTTGAGTAACAGATGTTGAGATGGCTACCCCTTGTAAGCCTACGACTTACCATCATCCATACTTGAGCATTACGCGGCTTCCAGGGAGCAACGCCGAGTAAACCACCAGGCCCACAGTACATTCGCAGATCATTGGTATCTGATTTGCAGTTTATGTAAGATAATTGTGATATATGACTCACAGGAATAATTATATAAATGAAACATTTATATTATATAAATTAAATATACTACAGTAAAACTAGGAACCACTTAGAACAGTATTAAGCGTTTGTATCAATGTATTCAATAAATATATTGGTATTAAAAAAATTGAATTACTTTCCGGACACACCTTGAATACGTAGAAGAGAGAAAGTAATACGAAAGTATGACATTGTACAGGATAGCTCCCAAGAAAATTTGTAGTGCGAAATCAATATGGAGAAAACCAGAGTTTATTTCTAAAAATAGTGTACCCAATCGTTACCCGACACTGGTTCGTGCTTGGTCTAACTAGGATGCAGTGCATTCTCGGTAACATTCACGTTATTTCCGACTGTGTCTAGTCGGCGTGTCCTCCGCGGCGCGCTCTTACGGCTTAAGTTACTATGCATTATTGAACGTTGGTATTGAACATTTGTCGTGCATTCGAGTTAGGTAACTGGGCGTCGTGGATGCAGCGAAATTGAAAGCGTTTGTCGTGTCTGAGTACTGCGAAATGTGTACCTCGCATTTGGAAAATGCTGGAGAAACTCCAGTGCTATAGCCCCAGAGTAAGCTGAATGGCCGGGAGTAAACGAATATGCTACACCACTCACGTCACAAAATTGAACTATCCTGCCATTTCCTACGTGAATTGTTTTGCGCCTCGATGCACGTATGCGTCCAACGTGGAGTGTAATACTTCTCTGTGATGTTGACCACTGGCCGTCGAGTGTTGACTCACGGTGAACGCTCGACCGATGAACTCGAGGTTTTGCGTGTTCATGTGGTTGTGGTACTATGAACCCCGGCATGTTTGAACTTGAGCAGAAAAGGATTGCTACCCGTGCCCTCGCGTGTTGCCTTATTAGGATCTGCTTAGAACAATAATCCTCATTTTCTTTAAATGTTTATGAGAATGATATGAACGAGCGTTACGTGATATACGTATTGTTATTTACTTTGTGTGCATTATTAAGCAATTCATTTTTACCGTCGGAGAGGAGCGGACTCCTTGGCCAGACTGTTTTTGCCACTTTGTGGAAGGCAGAGGCTTATCACTAGAGATACCACCATTAGGGTTTTTATTTATTTATTTAGTCAAAAACAGTCAAAAACTGTATGTGACGTATGGGGGAGAAAATCATCTGCGCACGCTTTCTTGAGTTTCAGAATCTCTTCCCAACAATTTAACTATTAATAGTTGAAAGATTAATAATAATAATAATAATAATAATAATTAATAATAATAATTAATAATAATAAATTTAAAAAAGCGAGAGATTAACATTTCAAAAACTAAATATTTTCGTTGCCGAATTATAGAAAACTTATTTTTAACGGTAAAGAAACGAACAGATTTGATTTTTCTGTATTGTTAACAAAATAGAAACTCACTCTAAGCTCTACTACCACTACAAGCAAAAGGAAAGTTCAACAAAACGTGCACATAGTGAACCTACATTTACGTCCAGAAGCAAATCAAGGGGTCATCTCAGTATTTGCTCTATGGGTCAGGGAAACAGAACAAAAACCCGATCGAGATGGAGTCATTGACCCGGAAGCTGAAGTACATTACTTGTTACAGGCATTTAAGTCTTTTTTTGAATTATACAATGCAAATGTATACTAATTCATTATACTAGATCTTAGTTTTGTTAAAGTAAACATTATTTTTCTTTTTGACGATCAGTATAGTCTCTAATTGTATAGAAACAGTTTTGCAGCAGAAAAGATTTTACTTTTAACTTAAATTTGTGTACCAATTTTAATTGTTTAATTTCATCTGGCAATGCGTTGTAAAGTAACGTACATGTATTGTATGTGGATTTCTTGTAGTGAGCTGTTGATACTGACACTTGATGAACATGATTTCTACGTAGAGTGTTGTAACTATAAATATCAGTATTACATGAAAATAAGTTCCCACCGTTAAGTAAGTCAGTTTTGACAAATACTACAGACTCATAAATAAATAGGCAAGGCAATTCCAAGCTCAATGAAAAGAGGCTTGCACGGATCACGTGGATGGGATTTTTTCATTATTCGGATAATTTTCTTTTGCAATCTGAATCTCTGGGAACTAAAGGATGAGCTTCCCTAGAATATTATGCCATATCTCAGGCGGGAATGTACATTTGCAAAATGCAACGAGCTAGGCTGACAGAATTAGAAAGAATTCTGAATACATAACATAATGAGCTTAATTAATGTTTAATTCTGTTATATGTACATTCCATTTGAGGTTTGATTGAATTGAGAGACCTAGAAATTGTGTTACCTTAACATGAGCTAATTGCATATTGTTCATTTTCAATGGAGCATACGATTGCTGATTTGAAACGCAAAATTGCATTGAGACAGTTTTTCCTTCGTTAACTATTAATTTGTTATTACAAAACCAATTTGAAATTACTGAAATTGTACTATTTATTGTTTCCTTTTTGCAAAGAACATTCGTGTCTTCGGCAAACAGAACTGTTCTTCCATTTTTAATAGATGAGGGCATATCGTTTACGTACAACAGAAAGAGGATAGGACCTAAGATCGAACCTTGTGGGACTCCATGTTAAATTGGCAAAGAATTGGAAAGATAAGTAAATAATGTTCTTTCGCGCCAGTACGGTATTTCTACTCTTTGAGATCGATGTTTAAGGTACGAAGTTATCCAATCTAGAGCAATACCACGAATTCCATGAGAAGGTAATTTTGAGAGCAAGATGTTATGGTTAATAACGTCAAAAGATTTCGAAAGATCTAAAAATATCCCAATGGGTTCTTCATTTTGGTCCATTGATGAAGCAACATCTTTAAGGGAAGAAAAAGGGCAGTTTCCGTAGATTCTTATTGTCTGAAACCGTGTTGTGAGTCTGAAAACGCTTCGTTTTTCCTGAGAAAAGTTTCCATTCGCGTATAGAAAAGCCTCTCAAATATTTTTGAGAAAACGGACAAAAGAGAAATTGGCTGGTTATTTTGAATTTCATTTTTGTTCCCTTTTTAAAAAGTGGCTTAATTTTTGCTGTTTTGAAAATATCGGGAAATATTCCTGTGCACAAGGAAGCATTGAAAATGTGCGTTAATGGGTGTATAATGGCAGGTGCACACGTTTTCAATAAACAATCCGGAAATTCATCTAAACCTGATGAATATTTATTTTTTAGTTTACTGACTATTCTGAGGATTTCGTTAGAAGAAGTTTCGTAAATAAACATCGTGCCGAAATTTTTTTGGGAAGCATATGATGTTGAATTTTGTGGTTTTAGTCCCTTCGTGAGATCAACCGCAATTCTAAAAAGTATTGGTTGAAGAGATTCGGAACTTTTTCTGCATTACTTGTTTCTCTTTCATTATCCTTTAAAACAACATTATTTACGAAATGTCGTGATGACGTGGTCGTATTTTTTACGACGTTCCACATTGCTTTAGTTTTGTTTTTAGCGTTCAAAATATCCTCATTATTTTATTTTCCTAGAGCTTTTATCCAGGCGACAGCCGGTTTCCAGGTTTTATCCAGTCGACAGCCGACGTCCCGAAGGGACGCATATTCGACCATACACTCGACAAACACTTGCGGGCTCTTCTGATCTGGGGTCAGCAGAACGCGAGGCCCTCCGCGACAACACACACACAAAGTCAAGGGACAAACAGCCATGCCCAAGGCGGGACTCAAAGCCGCGACCCTTCGGACCGAAGCGCTGAGTCGGTACTCGCTTTTAGTCACCTCGGCCATGCAGGTCGGCTTTTCATTATTTTTGCCTGAACTATTATTTTCCTTAAAATTATTTTATATTCTCGGAAGTAGACGTGGAAACCGGGTGATACGTTTTGATGTTTAGAAATGAAGTAGAGCGTACGTTTATTTTTACACGATGTTCTACTTCCTTGTGTAATCCAAGTATTACTTTTTCGTGAAATGCTTAATTTTCTCTGTTTAGTAGGAAAGCACGCGTTAAAGAGAAATGAAAGCTTTGAGAAAAATAAATTATACTTTTCATTTGTGTCAATAGCATTATAAACTGCCTCCCATGATTCTTTCTGCAAGTAGTCAGTAAATAATTTTATGTTAACTTTAGTAAATGCACTGCACATGCGTGTTTTACTTATTGTGTCAGTATTCATGTTATTAGTAATTGTAAGAATTTGTGCATCGTGGTCACTGTAACCTAGATTATTCGTTATTATTTCATATCTAGTTGTGGTTTTGTTAATTATAATTTGATCTATTGCTGTTTGTGATTTAAGAGTATTCCGTGTAGGTACGTTCACTGTAATATCTAAATTAAAAGAATGAATTCAATTGAGAAACTGCTCTTTTTCGTGGGATTCGCTCAGAAAATCAATATTGAAATCTCCACATACAACAATGGATTTAAAAGAGAGATTACTAATTTTGTTCAGAGTTATCTCTAGATTTTCTAAGAAATTGAAATAATCTAAAGCTCGCTTTGTTGGAGGTCTGTAGATGCAAAGTAAGATAATTTTGAGCGTAGTAAGATGTACGACTGTTATTTCAAAAACTTTTTCAACTGCATATAAATTGAATTCTGACAAGAAGGTAGAATCAATATTATTTCTTACGTAAATACACGAACCTCCGTAAGCAGTGCCCTTATTTGATTCCCTCGCTCTACAATAAGATCCTGCAAGGTAAAAACTAGGAATTTGGAGTGTGTTTAGATCATTATGAGATAACCAATGTTCTGTAAAGCAAAGAACATCTATTTGACTCAGATCACACTGTAATGCTGCCTCGATAAATTCAATTTTATTTGAAAGAGATTGCACATTATGATGCATTATTTGAATCTTTTGCATGTACCTACACGGATGCTTTTCTGCTGCATCTGACTGTAGTTGCTATTTATTTATCTCATTTTTACCTCGAGTGCGTGGTCGAAGGAAGTATCGTGTCCCAGCAGTGTTAGGAGGTGAGGAAGGAGGGGTTACAGATGTAGGGGAATGAATAATGGGAGAGGTAGTACAAGGATTAGGTTCAGGGGTTAAGGTAATTGGGTCCAAAGGGGTTCCGGAGGATGGAAGAGAACTAGGAGATGTGGGTGGGGATGAGTCTTGGGTAGGATACTGCTGAGGTGCAAGGATGTGTTTTGGGATGAGGCAAGGATGTGATTTGGAATTTGAGGTGCAAGGATGGGTTTGCGACCGGCACTAAAGACAGAAGCAAATGTTAAAGACAAATATGTTTTTAATGTCCTAATGATTTCATGCGCAGTAAGGCAAAAATTATTCAATTGGAAGAAACCCAGATGATTTATTTTTCAGTGTAGCCTACGTGAAATAAAAAGAAATGTTTCGGACAAAAGTTTCCTATTTTGCGACGGAACTTGAATTGCAATAAATATGGAAGTTATTCAAAGGTGTCTCCCTTTCCATGCCCGGGAAGCAGTGATGGGTTAGTTGTATCGCGTATGAATGGCTCCCGCGAAGGTATGTATTATCGTTTTATTTCACGTGTATTGTTCGCAAGATTCGCAGTTATCAAAGTATTCCGATTCGTGGTCCACCTGTATATTTTATGTAAGAAAAGTTTTGAATATTTTTTAAATAAATGCCCTGTGCTCTTTTTGCAATTTAATCGGTGCTTACTTGAATGGCCTCGGTGAGGAAACCAAGTTTTGAATAAAAAATGCGGAAGCTCAAGGGACCAGAATTTTTTCCGTATTAGATAATATTCCGCTTTATACAATGTATTACAGTAGAGTTTATATTTGGCAGCACTACTACTCATGTTCACATTAGAGAGATTTCCGCATTACGCACGTTCCGCATTGAGCAAGTTTTACTATAGTATATTTAATTTATATAATATAAATGTTTTATTTATATCATTACTCCTGTGAATCATCTATCACAATTTAGCTCTAAGCTCCCGACCGATCTCTCAGAATATGTGGTAGTGTAGTGCATGTTAGTGTAAATGTGTGTGTGTGTGTGTAAGGTGTGTGTGTAGCTCTAAGCTCCCGACCGATCTCTCAGAATATGTGGTAGTGTGGTGCATGTTAGTGTAATGTGTGTGTGTGTGTGTGTGTGTGTGTGTGTGTAAGAGGATAGGATAAGGAAGAGGAAGGAAAGGAAAGAGCACGCGCGGTCCGTGGGCCGTTTGGTAGGGTACTGCTCCGGCATTCGCCTGGTGTTGATCGGAGAAACCACGGAAAACTACCGATCAGAGCAGCCGGCCGCTAGAATTCTTCTCTAGACAGCGACCGAGTTTGACCCAACTGAAAAGCTAGTGTCGAAACTCCTGCCGCCGTCAGGTCTCGATCCTAGGACCTCCCGGTCAGAGGCACTGCAGTGACATCAGTTGATGCACTGAGCTACCGCTCCCGGTAAAGGAGCAGATGAAGTAGCGTCAACACCACTTCATCTTTTATAGACTTTCCCCTGCTACAAAACAATATCACATATCCTGCGATTTGTGTGCCGGCCAAAACAAAAATTTTACCGTATTTAGGGACATCCACTATGTTGTCACTGTGTGTCAGCGATTGGAAAGGACCACCATCACATTTCCAGAACGGGGACTTTCATATCTTGAATGTGACAAAAACATGGAATTAATTTCACAAATTTCTATAACAGAAGTACCTAAAGACTCGTATGAAGTAATATGCCAGAGTAGAAATAAACAAAGTCCCTTCAGATTTTTTTAAAAAATGGACCGCATTCTTTACTTCTGACGGATTATGTAAAGAAAGTTATCTGTCCCCTCCAGACCAGAAGGAATTGAAAGTAGAAATTCAGCAACCACTTGTTTTATCGTTAAGATATGGAAGTTACAACAATTCCTGGGAGACAGTTGTCACCACTGAGGGTAGAAATGAAAATTCAACAGCAGGGCACAGGAGGGAATTTACCCCTCCAGCTCCTTCTTACTGCGATATCCTGCCTATTTTACAAAATAAAATGGAAAGATGTCAAGTTGTCAAGGCTTCTAACAAAAGAATCAAAGCCGTTTTATGAGAATATTCTACGTACTGAATAATTTCAGGAGATAAAGATACAATCACATTCAAGATAAAATACTTTCTATTATGCTATATATCTTTCGCATTTTTTAAAATGTTCGTTTTTGTTGTTTTCTAGGAATTTAAAATTTCAATGTTTTTGTTAAGAAATAAGAATCAGATGGATTTTTATGAATACTCCGTTTTTTGTATTTATTAAAGGCTCATGGTTGTCACTACTCTACTGTTGTAACAAAGGAAATTATGAAACAAAAGCATTGTTGGAACATAGAAAAAGTTTTCAAAGCAATGAGTTTTTCATAGTTGATTAAATATCATCATATTGATAATATTTAATGAACTATATAATATATTAATGAGTTTATAACTTTAAAACTGAAATATCTCGGAAGATTGAAAACGTGACCATGAACGTTATTCCCCCATGTCTTCAAATATCGTCGCGTCTTAGCAACTGCTGTAGCGAGCTACTCCGTAAGGCAGGTGGGGCAAAATGCGCCCGCACGAGCCACTTGCCTGCCTCGGACGCCCGGCGCTCCTGCGAACACAGTCAACTTTCACTCCCAATCCACAAAAGAGTGCTCACGCGCCAGATGAAGCGGGGCACAAGGACTGCTTGAAATGCCACGAATGTGAAGCTTTATTCGAATATGTTTGCCGCAATTGTTCTATCAAACGAATTATTTTGAATTATGTTTACATAATTAATGTATTACTTGGTACTTTATATAAAGTTTACTTTCTTTTTAAATTATGCATTTAATCATTTTCGCCAAGGGACAGGAATACGTTCGAACTGAAAATTCTTTCCTTCTTTTCGTTTTGGTTATGATTTATTAAATTGTTCTGTTCTTTGTTGTAACCAGCAATGATATGAAATAAACAAGTCTCTGTGAAGTCTATCTCCTTTACTAAAGCCACCACTTTCATTCATTATATCACTTTAACAGACGGGCGACCGACCTGGATGGCCAAGGTGGATAGAGCGTGTACCGACTCAGCACCTGTGAGTCTGCTGACCACAGACCGAGGAGCCCGCAAGTGTGTCTAATGTGAAGTTTAATATGTGTTCCCATGAGGGACATAGTAGATATCCGGCGCGTATAATCGAAATTAACAACCCCTGAAGCTGGAAAAAGCCCCAGAAAATAAACTTTCACGGACGGGCAGTTCTTTTAGCAGACAAGGATCTTCGTTACTATACTAAACGTCGGAAGTTAATGTGATTATTGGACTTTTATGTTAACGCGATTACAAAATCAAAGTCCTTTTGATTCAACATGTTTAATTTTACTCCCAATTCACAATTTCAAAAATGAATGATGTATTTCACTTTAATGGATTTGTTTTGCCTCATTAGCGGTAAGAGGAATTAATGTCACTTAGTTAAGGGTAATAACACTCAACTGACATCTCCAATGACTGTCTTGGGCATGAGATATCAGCATCCAGTGATGCAACGCGATCTCGGATCAAATTTATACCCGTACTTTTAAACCTGGGGACAGTTCCTTTGGACGTAGTGTCCGCGAACTCTAGTAATCTAATCTCCTTGCCTGCGACATTGGCATCCCCGTCTTAAAGAGATATTAGATCATCGCCCATGAGCCACTACGACTTCATGAAATGCAGGGCCCATAAACTTAAATAAATAATATATTTAAAAATAGTGTATACTACCCTATACTTATTCAGGCGGTTAAAACTTTGAAAACATAACACATTTATATTTGCAAACAAGCAAAAAAGAATAAAAAAGCAGTAGTAGCTTTTAGCATTTCCTACATTTAGTGGAATATTATGGTAACAGGTAAGTTATGAATCACGATTAAAACATACCAGCTAGTAATTGTGTGCCAAGATGAGATATGTAACTCGATGCAAGTCGCAGTGTCTCTATCTTTGATAATTTGCGATCAGCAGGTTCTGTTGGAATCAGCATTCGGAGAGTCATGAATGCTGAATTAACACTGAAAGAAAGAAATAACACGTGTTGTTATTTAAATATGAAAATTAATAATCAATTGCTTTCAGTTAAATGTATTAAAATGGATCATTCTTTAAACTGGGCAGGCCTCACCATTTATTTCTAACATTGACATCATTTCAAATATGTCTCGTCGACCAAAAGTTTCTTACTTCTAAATGGTCAGTGAGACTACCTTCATCCCCTTCTTCATTTTGACAAGTTATTTCAGAATCTATAAAAATTCAATCGGTCAATTTAAATTGAAAGAGGTTCAAATCCATTTTCATTTATTTTTTATTTCATTATTTTCAATGTAGAGTATTCGAATGTATCACACAGAAGTAGCACGCAAAATAATGTCACTAAAAATAAACACTTAAGCATTAGAAATGAAGACTTGTGTGGAATATTGATTTACAATAAACTCTTCGCTCTAACCATTAATTAAGTTTCAGATTTCCTAAATGAAGAGACCGGCTGAGGCAGTTGAGAGCATCAACTGATGTTACTGCAGTGCTTCTGAACGGAAGGTCCTGGGGTTCGACTCCCAACTGTGGCAGGATTTTCAACACTAGCTAGATAGCTGGATCGAATTCCGTTGCCGCCTGGAGGAGAATTCTAGCGGCCGGCTGTTCTGATCAGTAATTTTCTGTGGTTTCTCAGATCAAAACCAGGCGAATGGAAGAGCAATACCCTAACAAGCGGACGAGGGACCGCGCGCGATCGTTCCTTCCTCTTCCTTGTCCTATCATCTCTCCTTACACACAATTACACTTTAATGCACTACACTACAGACATGTCAGGAGACCGTCGGGAAATTAGAACTTGTCCCGGCTGCCATCATTCCTGCCACCATGGGAACTCGAATCCAAGGACCTTCCGGCCAGAGGTACTGCAATGACATCAATTGATGCCCTGAGCCACCTTAGTCGGTATACTTGTTTCATTAACTTAAGTCATGACCACCAGGAGGAGGTAGTAAACGACGGCGTTCCTCAACTGACTATATAGAAACAGATGCCTTAAAAGAAATTTGTTCTTTCATCGAGAGCAATGAGAACTGACAATGTTTTTTGCTTGCTTTTTGAATTATTATAGCAAGCAATTGGACCTATAGTGTTGACTAGCAAAACAAAAGGAAAGGAAATTTATGGTTTCGGAATGTTTTTACCACAGACACGAATAAGGTCCCTACTGAGTTTTACTGATGTAGGGATGAAAATTCTAAATGATGCATGGCATAAAAACAGAAAGAATAATGAAGAAAGGCAGAAGAAGCTCATCCGGCATATACTTGGCTTTTCGTAACGTGGCAGATGACATTAGGTCATTTTTACAACTCCTGCCTTGTAAAATTAATCTTTATAACAGTGATAAGCACATGTTTGAGGCCATGAGCCCCGTTGAGAACGACGTTCACGAATTAATTAAAAAGATTCATTTTGTAATGCGGGAGGTGTAAAAATGACTTCATATCATCCGCCACGTTACGAAAACCCAAGTATAGCCAGTTCTTCTAGGGGAGAAAACCCTAAAGAAATCCTGCAGGCCGCAGGTAGCAAGGTTGGCAGTCCCAACCACTGTGCTAACCTTGCGCAGCGCCCGTAACGCGGCCAGTAGACGTATTAACTTACTGACTAGCAAAGTTGTAATAAGACGGACCGACATGATGACAAACTTAACAAGAAAATGGTACAACTCTTAATAGGAACATGGAATGTTAGAGGTCTTAACAACAAAGCTGAAGTTATGGAGGAAATGGAAAAAAAGAAAACATCGTGTGTATTGCTGAAACAAAAAAGAAATTAAGAGGTTCGAAAGATATACGTAGGTCAGTCAAAAAGTATTGCCTCCCATTTTTTTCTACTTAAAAAAATTAAGTTAAGTGAAAAATTTGAATTTGGCGCCATTCCTCAAACCTTCTTCTGCAATCCACTGCAGTAGTAACTTTCTGCGTCAACAGGTGGCAGCACAGCAGAAGTTTGTAAGATGGCCGACATCGATGTTCGTTTGAGACAGCGTTGTGTGATTGAATTCTTGAATGCAGAAGGTGAAACGCCCATACGCATTCATGAAAGACTGAAGAAGGTGTATGGTGTTGTGACAGTGGATGTCAGCACTGTTAGACGATGGGTTCGTCGTTGTAAGGAAGCTGAAGGGCAAACACCGTTGACTGACGAAAAGCGGAGCGGCAGGCCGGTGAGTGCAGTGACTCCACACAACATTCAGCAAGTTGATGACATCATTCGTGATGACCGTCGGGTGACTGCAGATGAAGTGTGTCGCATTATTTCTCTTAGTAAAGGCAGTGTGATCACGTTTAATCAACAATTGGGGTACTCAAAAGTTTGTGCACGGTGGGTTCCAAGAATGTTAACCGATCAGAATAAAGAGGCAAGGAAAACAATAGCCTCCCAACACTTGCAGCGCTTCCGTTTGGAGGGAGATGAGTTTCTGAAAAAAATTGTGACCGGGGACGAAACATGGGTGCATTTTTTTGAACCCGAATCAAAGAGGCAGTCAATGGAGTGGCGTCACACAAGCTCGCCGAGGAAGAAAAAATTCAAAACTGTGCGATCGGCAGGGAAAGTTATGGCAACAGTTTTCTGGGATACAGAGGGTGTGATTAAGGTTGATTATTTGGAGCAGGGATGCACAATAAATTCTGTTCAATACGTCACAACCCTCAAAAAACTTAAAGCACGTCTTCAGCGAGTTCGCCCAACAAAATCAATGGCAGATGTTCTTCTTTTGCATGACAATGCAAGACCACACACCAGTCTTCACACCTCTGACGAGATTGTCAAAATCGGATGGGAAGTTTTGCCTCATCCCCCATACAGTCCTGACCTGGCACCATCAGACTTCCATCTGTTCGGGCCACTAAAAGAAGCTCATCGTGGGATTCATTTTGAAGATGAGGAGGCCGTCAAAACATCCGTGCGTCAATGGCTTAGAAAGCAGGGCTGTGATTTTTGCCGTGCTGGGATACATGCCCTTGTTCAAAGATGGACCAAAACTGTAGAGATGGGCGGAGATTACATTGAAAAATGACAAAATGATCCTCAATGTTGTGGTTTTCAACCTATGTAATTGAATTTAAATTTCCTGACAATTAAACGTAGAAAAAAATAGGAGGCATTACTTTTTGACTGACCCTCGTAGATGACCATTTACTTATATATCATGAAGTAGAACAGACCAAAAGAGCGGCGGCAGGAATTGCCATGATTATAGACTATAAATGGAGGAAAAATATATACAGTTGTACATTCGTGTCAGAAAGAATCCTTTCCATCAGAATTAAAATAAAAAGGGTGTTGTAACTGTTATTGGAGTGTATGCACCAGAAGAAGGAAGAAAAGCAGAAACTAGCAAATTTTACAAAGAAATTCAGAAGGTTATCGACAAAAGAAACCCAATATAAATGTAAAATATGCCCTCCTCTATTTTCTTCATAGTATAAGAAATAATGTAAATATTTCATGTGGTTAGGTGGAAGAGCAGGCCTAATGGCCTGAGCCTCGCCACTAATAAAGACAATTTTATTATTATTATTATTATTATTATTATTATTATTATTATTATTATTATTATTAATAATGATTACTAGAACCTTAATAGTTTTAAGCAGCGACTTCAATACCAGAATTGGCCGCAAACCAATTAAGAATGTAATCGGGACTGAAAGCGAACAGATAGAAAATGAAAATGGAGGAGAACTCAGATCTTTTGCAACCTTCAATAAATTAAGAATAACGAACAGTTTCTTCCGAAAGAAAGACATCCACATATACACGTGGGCTGTCGGAGGCTTAAGAACGATTATAGACTACTTTTTAGTAAATCAAAATATGGTACCGTGGGTCACAGACACAAGCGTTTTTTTAGGTTTTGACGTGAGTATTGACCACTTTATTCTAGTAAGCACATTGCGATTACATGAAAGATTTTTTTTGCGCCTTCGTCATGACGCAATGCGTCTCATAACCCCCATTGGGTGTTGAGCGCTTAGGAGTAATCCTCCTTTACTTTTTAAAGTCATTTTCTGGGAGTAATCCTCCATTAAGCAGTCCGTAGGTCCGTTAGTCGTTAATAGAACCGCAAGGTAGCATCTGCGCGTACGCGCCTCTCTCTAGCACGCTCCTGCGTCATTACCCAGCGGCCAGAATTGGGAAGGAAATAGGATAGCGGTAAGGTTTAGGACACTTCACAGGGGTTGGACTAGCCCTTGCGAAGCAGCTTAACTCGTTTTGTTGAAACAAAATTCACATGAGATTGTTCGGGAATCGAATCCGGACCTCCTTGGTGAAAGGCGAGCGACTTTGCTCTTGAGCCACGAGACAGGGCTAAAACTATGAAACAGGAATGTTTTAATCGTAGTGCTTCTAAAACGTTTAAAGTGCACTTGCTAAAAAACAAAGGAATTTAAAATCTCTACCGAACAAGATTAACACAGTATTTGTTGCAGAAAATAACGAATTAAAATATTGCCGAGAAACGGAATAATATTAAATATTGTGTTAAAAACTGATTTGGAAGCTTTAGGGACAAGGAAAAAGAAGTACAAGAGAAGAGGTTTGAAAATATGGATTGAAGTAATTGAAATAATTATAAAAGAAAAAAGAATGGCTACTTACGATTGCTGCAAAGTAATTCTAAAGAACACAAAACAGAATACAATAGGACCCGAAATCTAGAAAAAAAAGATAGTTCGGCAAGTCCAACAACAATCCTGAGAAAAATTTGTCTTAGACTTAGAACATGACATTCATGGAAGACAGTGGTCAGCATACAAAATTTAAAATTTCTGAACAAAGAAAAGAAAGAGGGAGCGTGCATCCAAAACAATATTAAAGAGAAAGAATTGAAAGAACATTTCCAAAATGTATGGTATGATGATAATGCCCACGAAGAAAAACCATCAGACGAGAAAATCGAAACCAACCTGTTAACAATAGATGAACTAGAGGTAGCAATTGCAATAATGAAATATAGAAAAGCTTGCGGACTGGATGAAATAAATTTAGAGCTATTTAACGATGGTGGTACCCATGCTAAATTTCGACTCCTGCACCTTTTAAATATGAGCTGGTCAAAACATCATCTATTATTAGAGTGGAGGCAAGGAATGGTTAGCCCTATCTATAAGAAAGGAGGTAGAAATAATTGATACTACTATCCTATAACTATAGAGGCATTAGCGTGTTAAATACTAGCTACAAAATATACGCAAAATAATAACCAAGAGAGTCCAAGCAATTGTCGAACATATACTTCTAGAAGAACAGAATGGTTTCAGGAAGGGAAGGTCCTGTATAGATGGAGAATTCACCCTCAAACAAATTACTGAGAAACGCCGAGAAATGAACCTAGAAACACACCTTTTATTCATAGACTTGGTAAAGGTATTTGACAGAGTAATAAGACTTACACTCTGGTCAAGCATGGAAAAGAAGGGAATTCCCAGAAAATTGACAGAGCTAATAAAAAACATGTATAATGAAACTCTCAGTTTTGGAATTTGAATGCGGCGTACATTAACAGTTCGAACTGAAAATTTCAAAATTTTTATTTGTCCTTAAAAAAATCTATTATTTTCAATTGTTTACTTCGTATTTTTCATTAGTAATTTCTTTAGAACTTTCTCCAGAATTCATGCTCTGACCATTCTTGATTCTGCACTTTCCTCTAAGTATTGTAATGCAGACTTGACACCCTTCAATGCCTCTCGCACTGTTGGAATACCGTCCCACTCTCCGAAGGCCCTTTTACTTGCCTAATAACACGATATGCTTTCGGTAGCGGGATGACGCAAGCGGCTACTGAAACTGATCGCTTTTCCGCGCGGCAAGGCGGATATCGCCAAGCTGTGGCAGTCGCGTGCTTCCTGTCGCATACGTAGAACTTATCGGGCTTTGTCCCACGGAATATCAAGTAACCCCAAGATTGAAACTGAAGCAAGCAATCGCACGTCGCCGCCATCAACTGTAGCCCACGCAGGATACGGCCTTTGTTTCCACAGTGAAACTGAGTGGCATAAGGTCATCAGTAAGGTGCCCATTCCCGGTCCCTTGCTTTCACCTCACGGGAGACTACTGTTATGACCCTCAGCCGACATTTTTTTCAAGCAACTTAGTGTTGGTATTTGTGGCACTGAGGCGATATATTATTTTCCATGAGAGAATTAATTTCCAGGTTGTTGTATTTGCTACGTTCACTATAGTCGCGGTTTATGTTCACTACAACCGAATCTTTATATGCTTATTTGTAATGTAAGTGAAACGATAATGACTTAAGTTCGCTGTAACCGAGGGTTCACTATATCCGAGGTCACTATAACCGGAGTTGACTGTATTACTTAAAGTGAAAATTAGTGAGAAAGTGTCGCGAGGAATTTATTAGGAAGTTTCGGGGACTCAGACCTCCATATCGGAATAAGATTGAGAAACTGCCAGTGTCGATAGCCGAATTGCTGCACTCCGTGAAATCACGAAAGTTAAGGATCTCGATACACCACAGATTCCTGGAAGGGTGACCGTCTAGGAGTCCCGGTTACTAACTGCGTCCTGTCCCTGACCGAAGAGATAAACGGCAATGACTGCGACTTTGCGAACCAAGGACGAGGATTACTCAATGGCCAAAAGATGGCTCAGAACCGTACCTGAGAAAAAAAAGGCGCAACGGAATTTTAAAAAAAATGTTGAAAATAAGGAGAGAAGGCGAGAGGGTACACTCGTGGACAACAAAAGGTGCAGCATCTTCATGGAAGAAAACTTGCGTAACATTCAAATATAGACTCAATATTATCCTAAAAAAATTGAATCACCTCTTGCTCAAGGGATGGGTATTTCCAAGGAGATTGCGGGGAAGGGCACACTAAGGGCGTAGCAGAATAAGATATGCAAATCTGCCCCAAGCGATAAAAAGTATTTATGATTATCGTAATTGAAGTGTAAAAAACGGGTTTTCGCAGGATTTAAATCAATTTACCCTGAGTACTTCGAACAAATGAAAAAAATGTGTTTTAGCTTCTAATATAAGTTTAAATTTGTTTAACCACATTACGCCTAAAAATATTAATTAATATCACCTATGAATATTAATGAATTAAATTATCCTAGCGATTTTCTATAGAAACTTTTAAATTCCTGTTTTATTTATATTGAGCTGTCAGGTGCACATTGTAAGATAAAAGGTTGAAATTTTGGGAAACTGTAGAGAATTTAAAAGGCTTATTTTACAAGACAATTTACAACACAATTTGTATTTAGCCACTTTTATGATCTGCGTCAGAATATTCTTAAAAAATGAAGGAAAAGTATTTTTTCTGTTTCTCCCTTCTTTTTTGTTGATTGTAAGGGTCAAATCTTATATAAATGCCTGAAAAATTCTCTAAACATCTTTATTATCTATAGAAAATTGCGGAAGGATAATCACGTCAAAATTCATAGGCGTAATGTTTTAAAAAAATTAAACTTATACAAGAAGCTAAAAAACGCGCTTTTTCATTTGTACGAAGTACTCAGGATACATTTATTTAAATCTGGCTAGAACTTGTTTTTTTACACTTCAATTACGACTTTCAAAATAAAACTTTTTTATCCCATTGGGGCGGGTTCTTATTCTTATTCTCATCTTATTCCGCCACCCCTTTTAACGATTAAGCTGTACAAAGAAGCGGTTGTTCTTGCGTGAGAAGCAGGTAGCTGCTACTGTGAAGGCATTGTTTTTTTTTGTTTTGAACGAAGTGTTTATTATTAGTAGTACTAGACAATTAGTGGTAATAGTGACAAATGATGTATGCGTTGGTAATTGTCTTGCATTAAAAAGCTCCATTTCATGTTGTAATAGTTAAGGATTTTGGTTCAAGAGTGAGATACATTTTTGACATTATTTCTCAATAGGAGTCCCATTTGCAATGTTAAAACACCATTCAGGATATGTGCTCATTAAGTACCTAAGCAATGGTTTTTTTCTATGTTCTCGCACATACACTCCAAACTTTGTAGCGTATATATGGTACTGACATTGTTACTACTGAAAAATTTATAAAGAGAGAAA
Source organism: Teleogryllus occipitalis (assembly GCA_011170035.1). Classification (NCBI taxonomy): domain Eukaryota; kingdom Metazoa; phylum Arthropoda; class Insecta; order Orthoptera; family Gryllidae; genus Teleogryllus; species Teleogryllus occipitalis. The sequence continues at coordinate 51,586 of BLKR01015108.1, read as the reverse complement.
ATATTAAAAGATTAAAATTCTTAAAAGATTTAAAAAATGAGGCTTTTTCTTCCGTATTCCCATTCTTATTGTTTTCGAGCAAATTTTATTTGTTGCAAACAAGACATTTAAGCTTGTTGCGCAGAATGGTACATAGGCATAATATGTTTCTAAAAGTTATTAGTCACTTTGTATTAAGATTTTATTTCATATATTTTACGTTTTTATTCCATTTTATTACCGAAAATGTGTTCTGCGTAAAAAGGGCACACAACCACATGCATAAAATTATTGTTTTCAAACAAGTCAAGAGTTGTGCCTTTCATTTTAATGCGTATATCGTGTGTTGAATAACTACATTTTATATTTCACTTATTATTATCTCGTTATCAAAAGGCATACATTTTATATACACAAACAAAACTTTCAACATAGTTTTTCTCAAAACAGCTTTCTTGCATATGTGTCCTTTTTACGTCGACCGCCTCAATTAACCCTATATTTTTAACGGATTCTGTACATTAAAACCGTTATACACACACAGCTTACGTTTCCCCACGGGTGGCGATTTTTTTTAAATGCAGAATTAAAACACGTGATTTATGGCTTCCCTGCTCTCCTGATATGACGCCGTGTGATTTCTTTTGAGAAATCACCTGTAAGTGACAAATCTGGAAGAATTAAGGCACAGTACGCAGTAACAATACAACTGCAATACCACAATACGTTGTTTCCCGATTAAACAATAATTTTAACAAAGCAAGAATGCATTGCAGCTAAAGGAAGGCATACTACTACAACGTGAGTACAATTATAACTTTCCCATATGCACCCGTTTCTGCACTGTTCTATCACTGTACTGACCGTCGCGTCTCGATTTCAATGCGAATCCAAGGGGCGCCACTCGCTCGGAAAACTCCCGCACGATCGGCACGTTTACACAATAGTTGCGCGGTACGTTTACACGTGCAGCTACTTAACAAGAGAATTTCGCTTGCAAGAAAATTAGAAATGTACACATTTTACAAAGAAGTGACATTCCTATAGTACGGTTACTTACGGCCAATAAGCCTGTTTCTATCGAAATTAGTGATGCTTCAACAGCACATACATTCTCGCATTATTTCTAACTGCTCTGCTATATTATACTAATCCGTAAACCTGCAAAACGGTTATCAATCAGATTTTTTTTTCCGCACCGAGACTCCAATTCAAGGTCATAGAGTTTACTCGCCGTGAGCCTTACCTCGACGCTATCGAAACGCAGTGAGTTTTTAACTCGGGTTTGTAGTTCTGAAATGTTCACTTTTTTGAAATTTTCGAAAATACGGAGAGTTCGCCGAAGATGAGACTAGCGCCTTATTTTTTACCGCCCTTTGTTTCATACGAGGAGAGAATGTAATGAAAAAAATTGGAGCGGATTTGGAGAAAATGCAATTTTAGATATTGCATAAATTTCAGTCACGTAAACTGCTCGATTAAAAAAAAAGGACTTAACATTTTTAAAGAGCTGATTATTTAGAGCAAACTTTAAGTCATAAATTGCTTAGGGCAAAAATATTCAATTTTGTAGTTTTGAAATGTTAACTTTTTTGCAATTTTCGAAAATACGGAAAGTTCGCCGACAATGGGACTATACCCATTTTCGGCGAACCACCCAAAAATTTGAAGAAAAAATTGATGCCGTTTTAGAGAAAAAAGTTCAAGATATTTAAAAATTTCCCGAAATATCACCCAAAATTATGCGAAAACTATATTTTTGAAACATTATACCTGATCTTATTTGGAGATCTGTGTTCAAGGAACTGATTTCATTAAGGAAAAAATCTCCATCTTCAATATTAGAGTTGTAGGAAGACGCCTAAAAAATTTGCACTTCTGCAGGTTTCAAAATCTGTAATTTCAACGAACATGAGACAACCACCCTTGTCCTATGCGTCCTTTACGCTATCCGAGGACAAAATTTATTAAAAATATTTTGTGCCATTTTTGAGAAAATTTTTGAACATTTTTTTGAGGCCTCACGTAAAGTACTCTCAAAAATAAAAGTATCCGTTTGTAACTCCCAAAGCTTAGGGTCCTTCAGATCGATCGGGGAATATCAATTTTGAAGAAAATGGGTTTAGGCTCTAGTATTGACCACAGACGGACAGAGAGACGTTTTGTCGTCAATCGATTTTTCGATATCAGGCTACAACACGTGTTAAAGGAAAAAATTTACTATTTATAGCAAGATGATTTATCCACATTTTCGTTACCATGGTCCGGCAATATAAGTTTTTCTGCCGACAATTCGCCGTTTTTCGGCGCACGATTACATATCTTTCTCTTCTTACAAAGTGCGAAAAAGTAAACACTTTCTACGAGAATCTATGCTTCTGAGGCAAAAACGGTAAAGTAATTATTCATTGCTAATATTATGAGGTACATAGTGGTGTTTTTAACTTGAAATAATTAATCCTGTATATTTACCACGTCTGTGACTTTTCATGTCGATAAAGATTTGAAGTAAATATCGTGACCTTAAAGATGATGCTAAGATGCAATTTAATAATAAAAGAAGTATGAAAGAATTGGATTCAAATGCTCTTATATCGATTATGAATAGTGCCATCTAAACGAATTGGTGGCCTCCTGTTTTTTTTTTTTTTTTTTTTTGTAGTGGGGTACTTCTGTAGATTATTTAAAGGGCTGTTGGTTATAAAAATTGTTTGTAATTATATTAGTTAATTCAATTATTATTATTATTATTATTATTATTATTATTATTATTATTATTATTATTATTATAATTATTATAACTGAGAGAAATATTATCTAAATTAAACTTTAATAATCGGACCATTTTCTGAATGTTCATAAATGTAGTCCAAAATTATTGTAATTTTTTACGGACAAACCTGAAGTGTAAATCATTTAATATCATTCCTGGCCAATAGCCCAGGATCCTGCCCTGATGATCTTAGACAGCCACATTAGACACAAGAGTCACATCACATCAGTAGACTATTATTACAAAGGTCTTTTATCGTGCTGTCACTTCCTCCACATAGCTGACATAGGCTTCAACCCTTTGATGCTATTTTCTTTGGGGCGTTGAAAATTGCATGAAAGTACGTTGACTTACCAATGAAGAGCAATCTTAGTGTAAGTTAGTTAGGGGAACCTGTCCTAAAATAACTTACTCTAAAGAAAAAAATGCTCCACAAATTATAATTTTTAAGATAAAACATTTTTTATGAGATTACTAGAACATAAAAATTGTTGAAATGGTATAATTAAGAGAAGAACAACACATCTTACCCACCCAAAATAATGACTTTTTGAAAGTGCTCCAATGTGTCCTTTTATCCTCACTGTGTGAGTAGTAGTGTATATGCAACAAGATAAGCTTTATTGCTTAATTTTTTTTAAACAAGGGACTTCAAGGGCTTGTTTTCAAATTTGTATGCATGCAATAAAGCAAATGAATTGCACATGTTTGTGGTTTGTTTGTTTTTTAAATAAAAACATTATAAATTTATTAGAGAATAAAGATTTATTTTTGGACACCATTTTATAGTGACATCACGAGAGCTTGGGAGCGAAAAGCAGTGGTCAGCTCTTCGGATTATCACTACCACCCCACGATTCACTCGCTGCGATTGGCTGAATGTGTGATGACGAAATTATTTGTGCCATAAACGGCAAATACGTCATAATCTGGTGACCAATTTTGTTTACATTTTAAGGAACGAAAAAAATTAAGAAAAGAGTACAACATAAAAAAGGAAACATTTTATTAATTAAAACGAAAATACACTAATAATGTTACATTCCTATTAATCATTTAATTAAACGAGTATTTTCCAATAAATGAATATTTTTGCCAATACCACATTTTCTAACAATATTTTAGTAATTTCGAAGCAAGAAATATCCTACATGTTGAATTTTACCATTAATTTTACTGTCAGTGCTGCAGCTAGAGTATCCATATTCAATCTTGATTTATCACTTGTCCAAAAATCATTACTAATTGAAAGAACTCTTTCAACTGTTGCATTAGTTCCAGGGCAGTACAATGTAAATTCAACAAGAATAACTAAATTTTCATATGGAATGTGTTCGTTTTTGAAATGGTTAAATACTTCCACACTACCTTTTATGAATTTCAACATGTTGATTCTCTCATTTATCAGAATTTAGATACATAATCAGTTTTCTAATTGAAATTAAAAATAAAATACAGAGCTCCACGAACAATGCAAGCATATTATGAAGAAATATAATTAATAATTAAAACTAAAACTTTAATAACAAAGGCGATAAAACGTAACTAAATCAATATGAATCTACCTAATAAATTAATAATCTACCTAATAAATTAATCTGATAATCTAAGAAATTATTTTACACATATCCTGAAAACGGGGCCGTATAAATTTAAATTAATGAATTAATAAAACGTCAATTGCACTTACCTGTGAATTATATTCACTGAGAAAGAAACAATTTCGTATTTCCTCTCAGTTTCGGCATTTGAATGCGGTAAAATTGAGAAGGAAAGAGCAAAATCCGACAACTCTTTGAAGAGTTTTACTGCAGCAGCATCAACATAAGTACTCGCTTCCAGAATAGGGCAGTGTTCTCGTGTTCATTCCACCTGATTCGATGGATCATGTGTGTTCAGTAAATATTTACAACAATAATAGCTGCGAAACCTGCACACGCCTACTTATTCTTAACAATGATTATTGTGAAAAAGTATTTTGGGCGTATATCTGTATAGGAAATAGATATAGGTATACTGCCGATACAAACGTTTTACAGCCTTAAAATGTTATTAATGATTTTCGAACATTTTCTTTTAAACCTTTAATTTTTATAATTTTTCGTAACAAAATTAATGTTATATGATTAAAATTCCGCTTATTTTCCGCCATCTCAATTATATTCCACCGTGATATCGTAGGCTTCCGCGGCCAGTCATGATCTGGGCTGTCCGGGTGACGCCGCGTCGAAGGCTGGGGCACCCCAGCCAACACATTTTTTTTTTTTTTGTTTCTGACGTAAATAGATAAATAAATACGTATATTTGGAGCAATATTCTTAGTAAAAAGAAAGTTATGTAATGCTGCGGAAAATCGATTTCGAGATATCAAGGGAAATACACTTTCTGGGGTATCTTCACTCCGAATAAATGATTTTTTCAAAACGTCCATCAGTCTGTCCGTCCTTCCGTCTGTGAACAGCACTAGCGTCTGAACTCTTCTTAGGATTTTTTCCCAAAATGAATATTCCCTAGTCCATCTGTCTCGACTCGAAGCTCTGAGAGTTTGAAAACCATTTGTGGGGGTTCTTTACACGAAGCCTCAGGGGCATTTTCAAAATTTTCCCACAAAGGCTCCAATTTTTAAAAAAAATTACTTGTGAGAATAGAGACCACTTAAACTAGTGGTGGTAAAACAGCACGTACTTTCGCGCCCTTAGTAATGATTATGTACAGGGGCAGATCGAGCCGATCATTGGGGAGGGAGAGGCATCATAGATTTCTACTTCTTAGCCTTACAAAGTTCACGTAAGAGAAAGTTATGTAATCGTGCGCCGAAAACCGCAAATTTTTGCCAGAAAAACTCTTATTACCTGGCTCTGGTAAAGAAAAAGTGGATAAATCCTGTTGCTGAATTTAGAAAAAAATTCCTCTAATACGTGGTGTATCCAGAATCCATGTTTTGTTGGTTCTTGATACCAGAAAATCGATTGACGACAAAACGTCTGTCTGTCCGTGGTCAACGCTAGCGCCTAAACCATTCAGCCGATTTTCGTCAAAATTGGTATTCCCCAAATGATCTGAGTGAACTCGTGTCTTTGGGAGTTTCAAACGGATATTTTAATTCTTGAGGGTACTTCCCACGAAGCTCAAAAATATTTTTAAAATTTTCTCAAAAAGGCACCAAATTTTGTGACGAAGCTTTGCCTTCGGATAGCGTAAAGAACGCTTAAAGGAATGGTGGTAGTCTCATGTTCGTTGAAATCACAGATTTTTTGAAAATTGAAAAAGCGCAATTTTTTGGAGAGTGTCTTCCTACAACTATAATATTGAAGATAGCATTTTTTTTCTCTTAAGCAAATCTATTCCTTAAAGTCAGGTCTTTAAAAAAGTCCGTGTTCAATTGTTCGAATATATGAGTATTTTTCGTGAAATTTTGCGCAATTTTTTTCTCAAAATCGTTCAAAATTTTTTCTTTAAATTTTCTCTTGATATGTAATAAGGGGCTCTAAAAATATGGTGCTAGTCCCATTTTTGGCATTTATTATGTTTTTTTAAAATGCTAGAACTGAACGTTTGAGAACTACAAAATTGGAGATTGCGATTTTTGCATTAAAGAAAGTCTGCTGTAAAAAATCAGCTCTTTAAAAAAGGTCGTGTACAGTTTCTTGAAAAACGAGCAGATTTCACTTAAATATGGTCTGAAATTTATGCAATTTCTCAAAAAAATTCTCAAAAACCGCTCCAAATTTTTTCTTTAAATTTTCTCCTCATATGTAATGAAAGATGGTAAAAAGTATGGTGCTAGACTCATTTTCGGCTATTGTTCCGGTTTTTCGAAAATGTGAGAAAGTGAACATTTGAATACTACAAAATTGGAGATAGCGATTTTTGCTTTAAACAAACTGTTGTAAAAAATCAGCTTTTTAAAATAGGTCATGTACAATTTTTTGAAAAAAACGATCTGAATTCGCTTAATTAGTGTCTGCAATTTATGCAATTTCTAAAAAAATTATTTTCTCAAAACCTGCACTAAATTTTTTCATTAAAGTTTCTCCTCGTTCGTAACAACGAATGGGAAGTAAATAAATAAACAAAGAAACAAAGAAACGAAAAAAAGAAGAAACGAAGACACGAAGGAACAAACGAAACCAACGAAACCAACGAAACCAACGAAACAAATGAAACCAAACCAACTAGTGGTGCTGTAGAATGGTACAGACTTTCTCGTACTTGTTAGTTTTCTAAACTCTTTAGTCTCGACTGGCTTTTGGGTTGTCTTTTTCCTTTCCCAGCTGCCATCTTTTGCCGCCCAAATGACTTTTTTTCACATTTTCTCAATATTTTGGCTGCCTAATGCCATACCTGAAGCCACCATACTCTTATTACTATTATAGTTGTGTAAATCCCATCCTGGGTGGCCGAGTTGGATAATTGGCGGTTGTGGAGTCAGTTCTGCGGCAAGAAGGTTCACTTCTTTGAGCATCGTTGGGGGATTATTATTTGTTACAGTTCCCTTTTGCCGCATTAAATTATTGAGAATTCCAGAAACTTTATTGACAACTATTTGAAGCAACTGTAATCATAAATACAACTAATTAAAATAAATAAACTGTGTCTATGTGATTTTCGAATTTTCAACTTCTAAACAATTTTTCACATCTTTTGTTGGATTTGTAAAACATATGTACAATCAGTTCAATTGTTGTCTTTCTGTGCATCTGTATGAACCGATTTAAGTAGAATACTGAATATATCAACATGAAATTTAAATACAATGTAACCAGTACCCATGGGATCAATTTATATATCCCCAACTGTTCCGAAGTTATAATTAGTTTCTCGCCTTACGAAGTTCCTCGAAGAATGTAATCGTGCGCCGGAACATGGCAAATTTTCGCCCGAAAAACCATTATTGCCGGGCTCTGGTAACGAAAAAGTGGATCAGTCCTGTTGCTAAATTTGGGGGGGGGGGGGAAACAATGGTGCTATAGAATGGCACAGGCTTTCTTGCACTAGTTGGTACTGTACTCTGTACTCTGGACTAGCTTTTCAGTTAATCCTGATTCTTTCTCAGATTCGCTTATTTGGTCGCCCATAGAACTTTTTTTTACATTTTCTCAATTTTTCGGCTTCCTAATGCTAAAACTGAAGTAATAATGTCTTAGTTCATATAGATGTATACAGTGTCCGATCCGGATGCCCGAGGTCCTTAAATGGCGTGTACAGGTTCATTCCTTCGGGGCAAAAGGTTTGATTCTCGTGCATGGGGTATTAATTTGATGAATGTGTTGATACAGAAAACTATAGAGGATTCGTGAAACTTTATTGAAAATCATATGAAGCACTTCTACTCATAAATATAATCAATATATATAAATAAACCGAAAGTGTCTGTCTGTACGTGCTTTTCCAATTTGCGATTTTTAAACATTTCTAAACTTTTTTTCGATTTGTAAAACATATGTCACGTCAAATCAATTGAAGGGCTCAGTAAAACAAGGTCTATCCCACATTGGCGTAGTTCTGAGATAATGATGGTTCTACATGAAGTTTTTTTTAATAACTCAGTACATTTTTAAATTTTGAAACACAATACACTCCCATATAAGTCAATACTGGTTATAGATAACATATTGCACCAAAATAATACTATTTGCAATTTTATATAAAGCTAATAATCAGTGGCGTTTTCTTTGGGTGTGCAAGTCGTGTGTCAACGCTCAAGAAAATAAAAAAAAAATTTCTTTGAATTTATTTAGATTTTTTCATTTGTTCGGTCTTCCGCGCGATCGGCGTCGTAGATCGGCACCAGCGATTCCATGCAACGCAAGCAGTGCGTGAGCGCAACTCTGGCCGTTGGCGAATGCCTCCAACGTCTTCAGGCCGGATCGGGAGACGGCAGCGCATGCGCGCGACGTCCCCTCACACAAGGACAAAACATGCCAATGCGTTGGATCTCTATTTAATGGCCTGCTGGAGAGTGAGCATCCGTGATTGTGATATTCTCAGATGTGGTTACAGTCTTTACCGATACTCATGAAATCAGTGTTATTTTTTAATAAGAAAAGTGAAAAAGTAGAACAATAGTTTTAAGTAATTGCTTTCCTTCCCTTCGCATAAAAAAAAGAAGTAATTGAGTAATGAGCGATCGTGTCCTAACCTGACAATATTTCAGAATTTAATTTTTAAAACGAGAACTGAAGACTGCGAAACGCGTCGAGCATGTCTTTTTGAATATTTTAAAATGTATTGTTCCAATCTTTGCAATATAAAATACAACATCCTCATTGTTGTTAATTTGCGACTATCTTTCCCTCATTCTTCCAGCATTATAATTTAAAATAAATAAGGATTTTGTTTACATAATTCAATTTTACTCTAAATATGTAAGCGTAAACAGTAATGTTAACACTTTCCTTCACTGCCAACGCACTAGGTCCAGAGTGAGGAGACGCCACTGCTAATAACTCAATTTCACAAAAAATGTGAGGTAACCCCTTGTTCTACCAAGCCTTTCAATTGTTGACTTTCTGTGCATCTGTATGATACGATTTAAGTAAACTAATCAATCTATCAACATGAAATACAATACAATTCATGAATACAATATATACACTACCCATGAAATCGACCTATATATCCTTAACGGCTGACCGAGAGAGGTGGCTCAGAACATTAACTAATGTCATTGTAGTGCCACGGACGGGAGGTTCTAGGTTCGAGTCTTTACGATGGCAGTATTTTCGACACTAACCAGATAGATCGAGTTCTGTCGCTGTGTGGAAAATAATTCAAGAGGCCGGCTGCTTTGATCGATAGCTCTCCGTGGTTTCTCTGATCGACACCAGGAGGATGGCATCCTACCAAACGGACCGCGCGCGAACTTTTCTTCCCATTCCTTGTCCTATCTATCCTTTACTTACACACACTTACATGCACCACACTGCCACAGATACAGGGAGGTCGATTGGGAGCTTAGAGCTTGTCCTGGCTGGGGCATTCTCATCTGGTGGGAGGTACCTGGTTGGAGAAAATCCCGCTAGCCAATAGGTCGGCGCCGGATTCAGCCATCCAGGGGGGAGGAGATCATCGCTACCTCCCGAGCAAAAACGTATACTACACTTACGGGACTAACAACCTTAGGCGTTGGGGCGCCCGGAATCACTGTCAATCAACCTATTAATATAACATCTGTCAGTCAGTCTGAGGACAACTGTAGGGCCTAAACCGTTCAGCCTATTTTCTCCAAAATTGATAATCCCCGGACGGGAGGCTTTGGGAGATTATAACGGATATTTTGATTGTTGACTATTTTTACATTTCGGGCATTTACCTTTATCTGCCTCTGCCCGAGATCGATTCATTGGACGCTTCTGTGGCGTAGTGGTATGAGTGCCGGCAAGTTAACTTGAGGATCTGGTTAACAAGTTAGCAAGTTAACTTGAGGAAAAAAAATTGCTGATTGAAAATACTTTTGCTGGTTTATGTAATAGTATAATATTGCGGAGCATTAAGAAACAATGCGAGAAAGTATATGCTTTGGTAGCCCCACTAGTTTTAAAAATAATAAATATATTTGTTATTAAATTGTATACAATTTTTGTAGTGTATATATGATACTATACAATTATTTTTTAAATAATTACATGATTCTAACAAATAAATATTTATATCAACTTTGCCAGATAAAGGAAGATGACAAACGAAAACTCTAGGACTTTTTGGGGAGGCGGGGGCATGCCCTGCCCCCTGGATTCGCCATTGGTTATGTAATACTATTTATACCACAATTTCTCTCCAAATAAACGCACATCTCAGTCTTCATTTTTTGCAAGACTCATTACAAATCGTAGAACATTTGGTGCGAAAAGTAAATATTTTCAAGCATATATCAACACAAATTTGACAATTACAACTGCTTTTCATACAGCTAAATCATATCTCAACAATGAGGCGTAATTCATAGAAATTCAGCTGCAGTCTCCCAGCGCGGAATGTCATGGTTACATTCCAATGATTTTCCCTGAAGGCTAGCAATTTTTAAATTGTATTTTTAAGAGAGAAAACCTAATTGGGGAAATTTTAATTAAGGTTTGCGGATTGCTCGAAAGAAATCAATACATTGCAAATGCAAATATATTCCTCGCCACAGGCACAAAAAATATGGAATATCAAATAGGTTTTAAATAATTTCTGAAAGATTAATTTTGTAAACGTATAACAAAAGCTCGAATGTAACAAACGAACAAAGAAATATGAAATAATATACAAATTCTAACTTGCATAGCATCCAACTGCCTAGAACCACAATTCATTTTACATTCACGAAGCGCAGGAAATTCGAAGCGGGCGAGTATGTTTGACGACAAATTACACAAAATGCATTTTCTAAAAATTCAACATGACCTTATTTGAAGATTTGTTTTTGATGAACACATTTCAACAAGAACAAAATTGTATCTTCACAACTGTAACTGTGGGAAGACGCCGAAAATTTTTTTAAAATATCGAAAAATCAGGCAATTCAACGAACATATCTGCGCTATTCTTTAAGTGTCCTTTACGCTATCTACGGTCTAATTTTAACAAAAAAATGTTGTACCGTTTATAAGAAAAAATGGTTTAAAGAAAAATAAAGATTCACTATGTTTGACACAAATTTCGGAAAAAATACTCGAATTTTAGAAAAATTGAACACAACATTATTTGAAGATCTGGTTTTAATAAACACACTTCATTTAAAAAAAATTCTATCTTCATAACTGTAGTTATAGGAAGACGCCGAACAAATTTTTGAACTTTTGCAATTTACAAAAATCAGAATTTTCAACGAACTTGAAACCTGTACCCTTCTTTGAGTGTCCTATTCGCTATCAGAGGACAAACTTTAATCAAAATCGTTGGTGCCGTCTGTGAGAAAAAAAATTGTTTACATAAAATTAGGAATTGCCTCCGTTTCACGCAAAATTACGAGAAAAGTACTCAAATTTTCGAAAAATTAATCTTTACCGTTATTCAAAATCTATCTTTAAGGAAGGGATTTCATTAAAGGAAAAATCTATAGCTTCAATATTTTAGTTTTAGGAAGACGCCGAAAAAATTTCGAAATTTTCCAATTTTTGAAAAATTAGGGTTTTCAACGAACATGAGACCTGCAGCATTCTCTTAAACGTCCTTCACACTACTCAATAATAATGTTAAATCAAAAACGTGGAGCCTCTTTTCGAAAATGTCCCAGGGACTTTCTGTAAAGTACCCCCAAAATTATAATATCGGTTTTAAATTCAAGTGCTATCAGCCAGATCGATAGGGGAATGTCAATTTTGGAGCAAATCGACTGAACGATATAGCTGCTAGCGTTCTTCACAAACATACGTTCGGACGGAAAGATGTTTCTTCATCAATCGATTTTTCGGTGTCAAGGACCCACAAAACATGGATTCTGGTTACACCAGTATTAAAGGATTTTTTCCAAATTTAGTACCGGGATTTATTCACTTTTTCGTTACAAAGGCTCGTTTTTCTGCCGAAAATTCGCCGCTTTTTCGCACAGCATTACAAACACACACACACACGGTCTCTCTGTCTCTCTCTCTGTCCCCCCCCTCTCTCTCTCTCTCTCTCTGTCTCTCTCTGTACTGCGTAAGCGGTAGTGAGAAAGTAAAAGATAGGCCCCATTTTCACTGTTAACTCTGAATTTTCGAAAATGTGAAAGTCTGAAATTTTTTCGGCGCCTCCTTTCAACAACAAAATTGAAGATGGCAATTTTTTCTTCAAATAAAATGTTTTCTCTGTAATTAGTTCTTTCATTAAGTTTTACACATTTATTTGAAAATTTTAGTAGTTTCCGCGCAATGTTATGAATGAATTATGCATTTAATTATATACGCATGAATTATGTGCAATATAAAAAAATAATTTCTCAAAAATGGCTCGAATTTTTTCTTTAAACTTTTGGTAGGGATAGTGATAAACGTACTGTATAATGTGACATACACGCCATTTGCTATATTCTTTTGTGGTTTTTTCAATTACGCAATTGTAATTTTTCAACATCTGTCACGTTAATATTTACATTGGCGGCGATGTGTACATTAATGCATTTATGAGCACTGTGCTTTAAGTTGTCTCATAAAGTTTCTCGTAAACTCAAAAGTTTTCTGTGAAAATGAGCCCAAATTTCCTCATTTTCAGAAACGCTCAAACGCAATTTTCTCAAAAACAGCTCCAAATTTTTTCTTCCAACTTTTGGTATGGGTAGTGTTAAATGCATCGTTTAAGCCGACATAAATGTGATTTTGTTGTATTTTTAAATTACGCAAATGTTTTTTTTAAATATCTCTCACGCCGTTAACACACACATTTCCAGCAATTTGTGTATATCGTTGTGGAAGTGCATCAAATGGCTTTTAATGAAGTTTTTCGAAATCTCAAAAGGTTTTTTTTGAAAAAGAGCTTCAAATTGCGCATTTACAGTAACGCTTAAACGACATTTTCTTTTTTCTTTTTTTAATTTGTTGCGCCTGGATTGACGCAACGCGTCTCCAAGCCCCTTGGGGGCCATTGAGTGTACTGTACTGATTGTGGAAATTCGAGAAAAATGCATTCCACTATTGTAACTGAGTTGGAAAAGAAAGAGACCAAAAAAAGGACAGTCAAAAAGGCTACTGAAAGAAACCATGGAGTCTCTTCAGTCAGTTAAAACGGAAGAAAGAAGACTTTTAGTCTAGTTCTAAGGTAGATCTCCTAAAGAAGTTGCGCTAGAGACTTTTCAGATGACGAACAATGGCAGCCAAATGTTTTATTCCATACGTAGAAAACATCCTCAAAAAAAGAGGATGACGGTCAACAAAAAGTATTATTGAAATGACAGCGACTGAGGAAAATGTATCCATTGACAAGTTAAAGAAAGATGATCCTCCTCAAATTACAAAAAATATTGAAATGAATTTCCTCATTTAATTTATGAAATTGTGGTTATTATGACATTTTGTATTTCCGTATATCGACGACGTGAGTGACGTTAAAAACACTAAATAGTCGACTAGTTAGAAGCACACCAAACACTAAGATGCGGAGAAATACAATTTTCTCAGTTCGAATTTTGATTCTACTAGAAATAATGTTATTTCGTCATTATTATAAGTTTTCTGTGGTGTACGTTTCATTCCTTTCGGGATTTAGCAGTTGTTGTTGCGACAAAATAAACACTTTTGAAATAATGTGTTCACTTTTCTATATATTTTTTAGCGACTCCTATTACCTACATCGTGACTCTCATTGCCCACATGTAGTCAAATGCAAATGGTTGGAATTCCAAAAACTGGAGGGTCTCGAATATTTAATAATTAATTAATGATGTATAATAAATTGCACATAATTATTGATAGAAGCAATTGGCAAGGACAGTGCCAGAATATCGAACAGGCTGAGTAGGCTGCAGCCTTGGAGCGCGCAATTTTTGGGGACGGACAAATTTCAGCGGATGAAAATTTCACAAGGAGAATGTTTTCATATTTTCATACATAAGGATAGAAATATTAATTTCCATACTTATATCGAAAGTGTTAACTAATCAAATGTAGTTCCGAACGACCCAATACAGTGAAACGTTGAGGATTGTTTTAGAGAAATGGTGGCGAAAGATGGATTTAAGCAAAATGATGACATCCATTTTTCTATCTCTAAAAGGCATTATGCAGATCAAAGTCGATATTTATCAAAATCATATTTCTCAGGAACAATGACAAATGGTGTAGTTATCAAAATATTATGGTTAGTACATTCGCCATCTACAGGGCATATCTTTTGTGCTCCTTGCAAGTTCTATGGTGGAACTACTATTTTGCTCACTACAATAGAGCTTAACGACTGGAAAAATAGCAACAGCATTTCTCAACGATAACAGTTCCCAACATCAAGATTGCGTAATAAAATTTGTATGTATGTCTGCAGTTTAAGAAAGAGTGGATTCAGAGCTTGTGAAACATCACAGAGAGCAAGCAAAGTGGTCATCTCGTAGCGCAGAGCAAAGTCGCTCGCCTTTCACCTAGGAGATCCGGGTTCGATTCCCGTCGAATCTCTTGTGAAATTTGTTCTAACAAAACGAGTTTGGCTGCTTCACAAGGGCTAGTCCACCCCCTGTGAAGTGTCCTAAACCCTACCTCTATCCTTATTCCTTCCCAATTCTGGCCGCTGGGTAGTGACGCAGGAGCGTGTGGTGGGAGGCGCGTACGCGGAGATGCTACCTGACGATCCTCTTGACAACAGACTGCGACGAGACGTGACGGACAGAAATATATAAATGTAACAGAGACTTACTCCAGAATACACGTAGAAAGTAACGGAGGACTCCGACTATGCAAAGGAAGAAAGAGACTCCACTAGTAACGGAGGATTACTCCAATAGCGCTCAACACCCAAAAAGGGGTTAGGAGATGCGTTGCATCGTGAGTTGACGCAAGAAAATGTTTTTAAAAAAGTGGAATACTGGAGAAATGTCCTGAAAAGAATTGTAGTAACTGTCAAATGTTTAGCCTCAAGATTGTCTTTTTCAGTAGCAACGAGATAAATAAATAATAATAACGAAAACTTCTTAGTCTTATTGAGTTGATATCCAAATTTGATCCGTTTGTGGCTGACCATCTCGTTCTGTATGGAAATATAGGACAGATTCGTGAAAACAATAGTTTAGAAAATGGTAATTCGAAGGGCATTCTTTATTAAAGAAGTTGTCGATACAAGATATATTTTCAAATGACGAAATTATTTTAAGATTCTAATGATATCTGTGACTAATGCAAATAGCGAACGATCTTTCTCTGCTTTGAAGCGCGTAAACAATTATCTGAGATCCATTCTTAAATAAGACACATTGAACATTGAATGCATTATCTCTGTTATACATAGAAAAGGACATTTTGGACGCGTAGAGTTTGAAGACATAAGAAATTTGCTGAGAGTAAATTCGAGAGATTCCGTATGACAACGAATATTTTATACATAAGTTTTATATGTGATTTAATATTTTTATCTATTTATTCACACATCTAAATACTATTTTGACTTTAATATCGACATTTTTTGGTAACAAACTGCAAATAATACTCAAATACAGACATTCTTTTATAATTACCTTATATTTTTAATTGATTTACCTAAAAATGTTTGATATTATAAAAATGTAAATATATAATCAATTATTTATAGGTAAACAGTATTTGCATTGATTACAAATGTCATACATTTTTAAATTCAAAATATAACTTTTTTCAATAAACAAATTAAAAAAGGGCACTACAAAAATTTTACAGCCTAAGGCACACGTAAGTCAAAGTCAGGCACTGGGTATCAATTTAAATTGAAAAAACAAAAAGGAGCCTCCATTACCCCCCCTCTTTCACCATATTCCAAGTAGACTAAAAGGGACAACAAATGACACTGAAAATTCACTCACATCTTATGGTATATGCAGCTTGTTTTACATACTTGTAATACATGGCATTTTCCTATCAAATGTGAAATGTCAGATTTCTTTATTTACACCCGAGGCTGTGGTAATTAAGATCCTACAGCACAAAGAGAAAACATGATGGGTGCATTTCTCCAAATATCTAAATATTTATATAAGAATGAACTAAACATAAATGTGTACAAGTAAAACACACATAATTCATTTTAGACACCACATACACAATTCAAACAACAAAACTGATGTTAAAAGTAATGATTCTCAAATAGAATGCCAGAATGTCTTGGTAGTACATATCATGTAGGAACCACAGGTAAATGGTAAACCTTTTTATTTTTTTAAATTTTATTAATATTAATATTAATATTATTATTATTATTATTATTATTATTATTATTATTATTATTATTATTATTATTATTATTATTATTATTATTATTATTATTATTATTATTATTATTATTATTATTAGGGGTATGTAGGAAAGCAAATTCCAACAGTTTTCTATTGAAAAACTTCTCAAAATTGATGACATCTAAGTCTCTTATAGGGCCTAACAATGTTCTGTAGTATAATTCACCCACACGCACAATATAGAATTGGAATATAGAATATGGAATATAGGGAGGTACATGTAAAGCAAAAATATAGATAGGATAATGATTCTGAAGAAAATAGCTGTATGGGAAAAATAAAGTAACGACAATAGTAGCACTCTACATTTACAGGCTAATAATATTATAATAATATTAAGTGTACAAACAGAAACAGTATTAGAAACCTATTTAAAAATTATGATTGACAGTTGCCAAAATTTAAGGCAAATTTTAATGTAAGATGTTATCTTACTTAAATAGAATATAATTGTCATTTTTTAATAAGATTGTTAACACAAATTTATTAAACTGTTAATGTCAATATTACTGTTATTTCCATTGTACAGTTATACAATTTTTATTGTAATGTATTTTTAATATTTAATATTATTATTTACTTTCCAAAATGTTATCAACTTCTCGTCTCAGAAGGGGCTGATCTGAAGCATGCTCTACAGCTAACCCTGAATCTCCAGGCGGCCTATGCCCACAAGGGATTGAATAGGCTATAATAATAGATAATAATAATAATAATAATAATAATAATATAATTATAATATATAATTATTATTATTATTATTATTATTATTATTATTATTATTATTATTATTATTATTATTATATATTCTTATGTATTTCTTTAATGTAAAAACTAATTCGGAATTACTTGGAAATAGACCTTGATTGAAACCTATGTAAATAGTAGTTTTTTTAGTGGGTTATTGTTGTTATTGTTATTATTATTATTGTTGTTGTTATTGTTGTTGCTATTGTTATTCTTGTTGTTGTTGTTATTATTATTACTATTATTATTATTATTATTATTATTATTATTATTATTATTATTATTATTATTATTATTATTACTACTACTAGTTCTTGATACTTCCTCATAGATATCAACATTACCTTTATTTCATAAGTTTCTCTCAAGTAATCCTCACACTAGTTAATACACTACAAACTGCATCTCCCAGTTTAGAAACAAATTTAAATCAATAAAATAATCATTGTAACAAATATAAATATTTTATTAATATTTTTCTTATATAAAATTATGTATTCAATAGAAGTTTAATGGAATGTATTACAGAGTTCATGATATATCAACACAATAATTATTAATTTATTAAAAATCAGTGAACAAAGAGTTTGAAGATCTCATACTAAATGCCAGTTTACTAATTAATATATGAGAAGTTTATTGGAGGTAACGTTATGGTAACCATAAAGATGAAATAAAATGGTGATGATAAGGGGTGAAAGGATGAACACACATACAACCATGCCCGAGGTGGGACTTGAACCCATGACCCTTTGGTCGGAGATCACTACAACACTACTGCCTTAGCGATGTCAGCCACCGGGGCAGGATACGAAAAGTTTGTGGCAGAAGATTATCTTTTTGTTTACCTCATTCTCCTATATACAAATATTATTTGTGATACACAGGTAAATTTAACTTGTACATGCATTTTTCTATGCCTGATTCAGAAAAGAATTAATGCAACAATTAACAAGCTCATTTGTAAGAATGTGAAATAAGTGGGAACAAAGACAGATTCAGTTTAAAGTGAATTTAATTTTTTTCACCGTAGAATTGAATTTGTAATTCAGAATTTCTTTTACTAAATAGGAAAAATATTATTTGAAATTTGCTCATGCATATTTTAAATACAAATTTACAATAACTATGAGTAAACAATATGTATTGCAGTTGATTTGCATTTTATGAAATAATGAAAATAAAAATTATTGTAGAGAAATAACATAACTCTAAATAACTTAAGTTTGGAATTGGGCATCTCAATTTCCTGGTATTATAATGAGAGTCAAATTTGTTCTTTCACGATTTTTTCGTTAGTAATTATTGAAGATAAATGAATGGTTTCTTAGGTGTGTGCAGTGTAAAACAAGGGAGTTTCATCAACATTTCTGGGCCCTTCGGAGCCCCGTTCTCCATTAAACTTTTTATTTACATGACATTGAACGAGGAAGTAAATAAAACATACTACGAAGAGAATGAAATTATAACTTTAATTATAGAATTAATAAACACAATTGATATTGTGTTGAAGCATTTACAAGATTGGCAAATGGTTTCAAGAGCTTCTTCACCAAAAGTGTTGCAATTCCAAAATTGTCATTTATGGCAATAAAATGTTTTATTACATAGGGATATGGGGTTCCCTTGAAATATTTAGAGGGGTCACAACCACTAAGCCCTCCCTGTGTGTATGCCTATGAATGGTTTATACAATGTAATTTCATTTTATGTATCCTTCATTTACTTTATCATCATGCCTACTATTTTCAAAGAGTTTCTTTCATATTAAAATGCTGTTGTTTTCATTATTGTTATTTTGGGTTTCTGCAGTAGTCAATTATTACATTATCTTACAGTAGTAATTATTAAATTCATAGGCATGCCTACACTAAAACTTGAGAGGGGCCAACGAAATTTATTTTCGCCTCTGGGCCCCCTTGCTCATTACACATTTTTATTTACATACAGATTATTTTACTAGGAAATAAATAAAACATAATGTTTTATTATGTAAGGCTATGAAATTTTCAGGGTCGCCACAGCCCCTTTGATCAGTAGTTATGAAATTAGCTTTTAATAACAGTTAGAAATTAGGAAAGTAAAATTGTAACAGCTTACAATAAATGTTACATTAATTAACTTATTGAAATATTGACTAATAATAACATGCTTTTGACAGTATTGGAGTTAAAGTCAAATAACATGTGGGTGTAAATAATAATTACTCTTGCAATGGTACAAAGTAAATTAATTATTGAATCCCAATAACTATTACTTTTCCATTACATTACAACAACTTATTCAATGGACAAACAGCAACAAGGTGGCATTTAAACAATGTTTTGAAGGACTGATAACAAATCCATACTGCAAATTGTGTAGAAATGCAGTATGGATTTTTGATAGTAGAAGGCTTGCTAGTGTACATCATATGATAATATACTTTCAGGGTTGAGAAGTATTTGAAATGTGTATTTTAAATACATTTCATATTTGAAGAACTGTATTTTTGTTTTTTTTGGGGGGAATAGAAATATTTTAGGGATGTATTTAAAGTAAATGTATTAAATATTTAGAACAAGGATAATTTCCTTTTGTTTGGTTCCTCTAGTGAAAGCACCTCATTGAAACAGAAATAAAAGCTCCTTTCTGCTGTTGAATTTGGATTTTCTTCATTTTTAAATGATAAATTTAAATCATTAAAAATTCTAGACAATTATCCAACAATAAAAAAAAACGTTTATTCATTATAACACTAGTTTTTGTTCATCCACGTCAGTTGAATAGCTGTTTTCCTTTGCAGGTTTTATTCATTCCCCAACTAGAGGTTTATTGTCCGATGATTCGTTTGAAAAAAATTGTTTTAAAAGGAAATTTGATTTCTTTGTGTTAGAAATATTTTTGATAACATTTTATATTTGAAAATGTTTGTACATATTGTTACAATACATTACAATAGTTATTGTTCAGAAATTTGTATGACTGTCAATTACTAATTGACTGTAATTGATAATTCAAATATATTGTTGCAATGAAAATATATAATATGAAATAATTATATATTTATAATATTTTGAGTATTTGAAGTATTTTAAATACAAATGTATTTAGGACTTCAAGTTCCAAAGTATTTTGTGTAAGTATGTAAATACTTATTCATAAAGTTTTTGGCAAAGTATTTAAATATTAAATTTTAAGTATTTTGCCCAACCCTGCACACTGTCTTATGCTTCTTGCTAACCAAATACTAATTATGATTATTTCTAAATAAAAGTAATAATTTGTAAATGTAGAGTGCTACAATGGTCAGTATTTCATAAAGTTTATCTCTTGTTCTTGAGTACAATGTATTTAAGAATAGACCACTACCATTTTTATAAATGGAAGACATTTGGCAATATACATTTCAAACATTTATAATTTTTGCATCATTTCAACAGCATTATTAGCATGTACAAGTCAAAGCATAATATAAAATTTTTTTCCAATGAATTCTGAGCCTGAACTTGTTAGATTATTATATCAGAAAGGGTTTTCAACTTTTCTCTTATTAAACGTTATTTCTCTTAAGCACAATTATCATAGAAAATGTATCTACATTTAAAAAAACAACTCAATTTTACATAATAAAACATATTTTTATGACCTTGTTGTTGAATAAATACTTCTTAATACTGATGTAGCAGTGAGAGATGTTACAAATATTTGTTTTTCATGTGCATTTATTTTTACTGGCATAATGCAAAATACTACCATATGGGATAATGAAATAATGTACAATTATCCAATTTCTAATCATTAAGAGTTTATGTATAGAGAAATCTTCATGGAAATACTAACAGTAATGCTAGAATTGAGACTTGCATATTCATCTCGTTCAAAGAAATATTCGCTTTGAGTATATTTTCAAATATATTAATTTACTTATAAACCACATAAAGTATTATTTTATATTTTTCTTCCTTACTAGGAAAGGTTGAAGGTACTTATTTACTGAGATCATAAGCTTGCATTTTATGTTAATCCAAATTTATAGCTGCTATCGTTTGAGATATCATGATTTAGAACATAATTTGTACAAAAGAGATCATTTTATTTGGCTTCAATCTTTTCTATATGGCCAGTACCCCTACTAATAAAAGGCAAATTCAGAATTATGATTAAATTTGCATTTTCACAAATGGTTGTACAGCAGATCAGCCAGAAACATTCTTCATAGATAAATTTTCAAGTTGTATTGACAAAAAGTTGTTCAATGGCAAATTGTTAATGTCCAACATCCATTTTGCACTGTTCTAAAAGTAAAAATGCATTGTGAAAACAGTTTTTAACTAAATCACACTTTAATTCAGTCTACAACCTTTTGTACTGTTTCATCATATGATAATCATAAGTACTTTGTAGTTAGAGAAAATATTCTATTTGCTCTGATACATATGAAATGTTTTAATTTATAAAGTTAGAATGCTCTGTCAATAGAAATATATTTTGACTTTAAGTTCGCTGAAATGTTATAATTGTTGTAGAAATTCATTAAAATTAAAATCTCTAAATTTGTATATTTTTCAGTTTTGTAAGAAGCTATTCATAATAAAACTACAAAGCAATAGCATTTTGACACACTTGAACAATTTTCCTTTGTTTAAAATAAAACATAAGTACCTATATACCGTTAGTAATGTGAGTTCAACATGGTTTTATTTCGGAAGATAATAAAACTTGGTCCAGGCCAGTAATAATTTAATAAATATTTTGGAATACAAATTTGTATGCCTCCAGGTAATTTTATAACAAAGAGGTAATAAATAAATAATAAAAATGAATTAAAGTGAACAATTAATGATGGGGAAATGAGTGAAAATAATTTTTCCCTTTTCGGTGAGACGTCTGTTAAAAATAGCTAATAATTCATATTTTTTTAAAATTACAAATTATGTAGAAATGATAGCAACTATAAATTTGGATATCATCTTGTTTTAATGTACAGAATATAACAAATGTCCCACTTGAATTTCTCAGAACAAGGATTCCTCTCTTGTTAATTACATTCATAGACGGACTTCCAAACGAAAGTTAGTTTGATTTAATAGAAAAATTAAAGTATGACGTCTTCAAGCATATACTAACAGGAATACATTTGAAATGTCAAAGGTTGAAGTGCATGGCCCTACTACGTCATAACGTTCTAATCGATTTCACATTTACCTGTGCGTTCGATCTCTTTCCCGGGCGTTTGCCTGATTCCTGTGCTTCGCGGGATTTGCGGAGTCCGAAGTCATTGCATCACACGGGACACACGGTAGTTGCATTTTATTCTTACTCTCCAGTTCACAATTTGAAGAAAGAGTGCAACTATTCCCACTTTTCTGCATTTTTCTATGCTTGTATGTCTTCCATCGATAATATCAACAAATCACGGCTCATAATTTTAAGTTTGAAACAAGTTTTTACTGCAAATTCTCGTACTCTTCTCTTCATATATGTGTATCGTAGCATTTTCATCAAAAATATTGTTACTTCATTTACTAAAATTCAACTGATTAGTGCCATTTACTCTATTTGCCTCTTAACTCCATCACAAGACTAACTCTAAAAACGTTCCACATGCAACTACGTATGAGTACGACGTCCCCTAACATCCATTTGTCAACGTTGACTGGTCTCCCTCAGTTTCCCAGATGGTCGGTTTCTTCTCATCTGCCCCGGCATCCAAGCCACCCGCGCTTGCTACGCCGAGGGCGAGGACGTTAGTGAGTAGGCGGGAGAGCGAGACAGTAAAGGAAGTAGAGAGATAGTGAAAACATGCCAGGGAGATGAAAAAAAGAAGGTTAAACTGTGGAAGGAAACGCCTTGCAGAACTGACTTTTTTACTTATTACATCACAGTCAAATATAACTTGAATAAGAGGATTATTGTAGTTTTAGAATTTGCAAATATTTCTGAAATAATTCCACTGGAAGACAAACGTACACTCAAATTTCGTTGATCTACATGTCAACAATTATTCTTACTCTTTCTTCTTAGAGACTGACACCACATAAATCAGGAATACACGAATTAATGTACTGAAAATTATGGAATACATGTAGACTTAATTCCTTTTTTAATCAAATGCAAACACTTATAGATCTAAATTGTTTGTGCATAAAACCAATCTAATTCATACAGTCATATTTATATTCCTTTTAATATCCATACTTTTTCTCCCTCTTATATTCATGTTCCTTTCCTCTTTCTCTAGTTTCTATTCTGGCGCTTCGATTGTTCTAATTTCAACCAGAATAGAATGCATAGCTAACGTATCTGGCTAGTTTCCTTTTCTTTGTTGAATAATACGCAGACGTGACACACCCTCACAGATGATATATAGTGGATGGCCAAATTATTATACTCAAGATGAAATGGTATTTTTGTAACTTATTGTTGCAATGTTTGAACTATTGATAATTATTTTCAAGTTTACGTGTTTTGTAACTTTATGGACGGCAGCAACACTGCCTAACATTCCGTTTAAATTATTCCGTTACCATCTTTACGTAGTGCATTTAGTAGACGCGCGGTGAATTAAAGAGATGTGTAATTTTTCGTTCTGCCCGGGATTGTTACTAAGGTAAGCAAGTGTATTTCATGAAGTCATGCTACAGAGTGGATCTATAACATTTGCGCTACGATTTAATACTATATTATTATTATAATTATTATTATTACTATTATTATTATTATTATTATTATTAAACTATATCTCGGAATTGCAAAAATTAACCTAACCGAAAAAGTGTTTTCAGTAGCCATGAGAAAAGTTTTGGATGTCGCACCACGAACAAAAAGAACGAATTGTCACATTGAGTAGACAGTGTAAATATACACAACAAGCAATTACATGTGTGGAAGAAGTTTCGCAGTCAACATCTCAAAATATGTATTCACCTTAAACTACAAAGGAGTGGGGAAATATGTGTGTGTGTGTGTGTGGGGGGGATTCACTTCACCAAGAATTCAACGTGAAATAAGTTGCACTGCATTGGAGAACAGTCAGAAACCACAAAAAGATATACACATGATTTTCAAAGCTGGAGTGCATGTATCAAAGCCAACTCAGAGAAGATTTCTTAGAAATGGATCGCAACTGTCGACGATCCGTGAGAAATACCAAACACACTGAAATGAAAGGAAAGTAGTTGTGCTAAACAATGGCATAGACTTTCTCGTACTATTTTGTTTTCTCATTTGTCTGGTCTGGGTTAGCTTTTCGATATTGCACTATCATCTTGCCAGCTGCCATCTATCGTTGCCCAAACTACTTTTTTTTTCAAATTTTCTTAATTTTTCTATTTTAAATGGTAGAACCGAAATATTACTTTACGAATATTAAAGAAGAGTTTAATGTCTCGTCATGTATGAACATTTTCATTCAAACATTTGAAGCCGTTTATAAGAAAATGTATTTTAAGCGTTACTGTAAATGCGAAATTTGAAGCTCTTTTACACTTAAAAGATTTTGAATTTTTGAGAATCTTCATTGAAAGTCTTTTGAAGCACTTCCACTCACAAAATCAATAATGTATTCAAATAGCTGGAAATGTGCATATTAACGGCGTGAAATGTATTTAAAAAAATTACATTTGCGTAATTTTTGAAAAAAAAGAACACAGCGAAATGAATTTTGTGTCATTTTAAACAGTGCATTTTGCACTATCCGTACAAAACGGTTAAAGAAAAAATTTGAAGTCGCTTTCAACAAAAATGGCGTTTGAACGTTTCTGAAAATGCGAAAATTTGAGCTCATTTTCACAGAAAACGTTTGTGTTTTCGAAGTACTTCATAAGGCATCATTCAAAACACATTAACTCATAAATGCAATAATGTGAACAAATTGCCTCTAATGTAAATATTAACGACGTAAGAGACAAGTAAAAAAATACATATTTGTAATTTTCGAAAAAGAAAGAATACAGAAAAAAGACGTTTATATCATTTTATGTAATACATTAGCCCTATCTCTAACAAACATTTAAAGAAAAACCTTGGACCCGTTTTTTTGAAATTTTTATTTTTTTATTTTGCACAATTTCACTCAACATAGCGAGAACACTAGTACAATTACCAACCAGAGGTGCTACAGAATGGCACAGACTTTCTTGTAGCAAATTTTCCTAATTTCCTTAGTGTGGTCTGGCTTTAAGTTCTTCCTCCATTCTCTGGCCAGCTGCCATATATTGTCACCGAAAGTACATTTTCTTGACATTTTCTCAACTTTTCGGTTTCTTAATGGTAGAACCGAAATATATCTTCAAGAATATTAAAGAAGAGTAAAACCTCGTCCAAAATAGATATTTCCATTGAAAATTTGATGCCGTTTTTAAGAAAATGGCGATTAAGAATTCCGGTAAATGCGAAATTTGAAGCTCTTTTTCACAGGAATCTACTAAGTTTTCGAAAAACTTCATTTGAAGCCATTTGAAGCACTTCCACACACAAATATAATAATGTATACAAATCGATGGAAAGAAGCATATTAACGGCGTGAGAGATATTTTAAAAAAAATTACATTTGTGTAATTTTTTAAACAACAAAAGACACCAAAATCAACTATACGCCATATTCAACAGTGCAATTAGCACTATCCATTGAAAAGAAAATAAAGAAAAGATTTGAGTAATTTTTGAGAAAATGGCGTTTGAGGGTTTCTGAAAATACGGAATCTTGAGCTCATTTTTACAGAAAACTGTTGTTTTTGAGAAACTTTATTTGACATTATTTAAAGCACATGTACTCATAAATCTAATATGTGAATAAATCGCATCTAATGTAAATATTATCGACGTGAGAGACAAGTAAAAAAAAATACATTTTTGTAAATTTTGAAAAAACAAAAGAATAGAGCAATATTGCGTTTATGTCATCGGATAGGATGCATTTGGTACTACCCGTATCAAAAATTTAAAAAAAAAATGGAGCCGTTTTGGAGAAAATCTTGTTTTTGTTATTTTCAAAAATTGCAAATATTTCACCCTCCATTGCACGAAAACTACTAAAATGTTCAAAAACGTCTACATGACCTTAATGAAATAACTAATTGTGGGCAACAAGTTTCATTTGAAGGAAAAATCATTGTCTTCAATTTTATAGTTGTAGGAAGACGCCGAAAAAAATTCAAACTTTTGCAATTTTCGAAAATTTGGAGTTAACTGTCAAAATCGGACCCATGGCACTTTTATTAGTGTATTTTATTCTATTCTTACAAGAAATTTAAAGAAAAAATTTGAACCGTTTTTGAGAAAATTTTGAAAGTGTCCGTGGGGGTTCATGTAAAGTACCCCCAAATTTTAAAGAATGTTTTTCAAAATTTCAAAGCTTCAACACAAGTCAGTTGAACAGGGGTTTCTTCAATTTGGAAAAGATCTAGTGGTTTAGGCGCTAGGAATGTTCACAGACGGACGGACGGACGGACGTTTTGAAAAAGCATCTCTGTCGGTATCAGGGGTCCCCAAAGCGTGTATTTCCGTTGAAATCTTGAAATCGATTTTCCGCAGCATTACGTAACTTTCTCTATACTACGTAAATTACTCCCGTATATACGTATGTATACGAGAAAGTAAAAAACAATTACATTACCTTAATGAAACAACTAATTGTGAACAAGGAGTATAGTCGAATAAGGCGGTGAAAAGTGCCCCCAAACCAAATCGATAATCGCAATGCTCATATGAAAGTGAATACAAAATGATGTAGATTCACAAAAAATCAGCTTCCTAGGGCAATCTGCTGCAGAGATACGAGAAACGTGTTTGCATGTTTTATTTTTTCTCAGCATCTATTGCGTGTATCGTGCTGAAAAAAATTGCAGAAACGGAAAAACATAGTTCAATTTGAAGGTATTTTTGTCAAAGAATTTTGATGCCCAATTCCTATAGGAAACAAAAATTGACATTCATGTTTGACGTGATAACGTTGGAGTACTGTCTCGATTTTCCCCCGTAAAAATGGGTCTTATAACATTCTATAATATATATTTTTCAGATTTTTAAACAATGTGGACGATAGTGAAAAAAATTAAAACAAATTTTTTCAGTTTAAACATTTGAAATTCGCGCCAAAAGGTGATAGGAAAAACGTGTTTCTCCAATGTTTAAACAGTTTATATTAAAATTATTGAAAGGTCTTGCGTACCAGGGTGATTTGGAACTTTTTGCTGACAAATATTTGTTTTATGTGGAAAGCATTTATATTATCGAAATAAAATTAACAAACCCCTTTTGTTTTTAGATTTATCTATTGTTTCTAATATAAATCAAATTACTCGGTTATAGGTATATTAATCATTTATGCTTATAATATAAATCAAATGACATATTCGTAGATTTAATAATCATTGACAATTAGACAATCATGGACAATTAATCATGGTCACTTTGTTTTATAACTGGTATCACATATCTGTTTATAAACAGTCTACTCAAAATTTCTGTTTTTTCAACATTTCTATTTAAAAATACCTGTTTAACAATTTTTGCCAAGTAACTAGCGTGTGCCAAACTGTGTTTAAATAATCGCAGCTATGTGGGGGCAGCATCTGAGGGTGCCAGTTCCGTTCGCACGTTGACAATACCGTTTCCCTCCCGATACGCCCTTGGTGGAAAGAGATGGGTGGGCTCCTCCGGTGCACCGATTTTTTCTCGTTCTGCACAGCACCAGTTTCCGTCACGAACCATGTGACTACTTCGTTTGAAAAGCGAGACCAGACGTCAGCCGCCATGTTTCATGGCAAGAAGTGTTGAGAAGCGTTTTTTAAGTGGCATCAGTAGACAATTTTCAACGGTGACCGACCAAAAATAATACGATGAAAGGGTAATTGCAATATAAGATGTAATATTTAAAAAAAAGTGCTCATTTGTTTCTGTTTCAATGACTTGTAACTGTGATGATTTGGCATTTAACATTCACGCTAGTATTATGACTAGGGAACGAATTTCCATGTAATTACATGTTTTTACGGAAACTAAATTCCCGCATTCAATTACATTTTTTTAGAGTTTACAAGACATTCTGGATAAATTAAAACTAATTTTATTTTACATATTTTTACATATTTTGATATAATCACATATTTTTACATATTTTACCTATTACGACACATTTCTTGCATATTTCGCTACATTTTAATATATTTATACGTCGAAACGGAACATTTCAGATGCGCGTTTACGATATTTGTTACGGAATAATCTTTCTTAGAAATCAAATGTAATGTTGCTGCGCTTCTATTACCCCCATATCTTCGCCATAAATTGTCAAACTTACAGGGGTAAGTTCTTTTCCCCCTTCCGCTTACTGCGTACTTACTGCGAGTCAAGGATGAGCGGATTTTTATGAACAAAAGTTATTTCAACCACGTGCTTGGTCATGTTTCAAACTGCAAATTCGATATTCGTTCGAAAACTAACAAATATTTTTTACAGAAAATTGTCTTACCGCGTTGTTTAATTTGGAGGGTGGGATATATGCACTTTAACCACCTCCACTGGGATCCATCACTCGCTACACAGTACTACTGTTCACTTGTACACCGACTCATTGTAAACATTGTAATATATAATATGAACGTATTTTATATCTCGAATAAAATTCTTATTGTGGTGAAGTCTAGTGTTCATTTACTTCAGTAGAGATAGAACCTACTTTCAGCCACTCCAAATCCTAAAGAAATGATCGGCGACGTTCTATAGTCGGAAAACGCTTGAAGAGAACAATTTTAAACGCAATAATGAATTTTTATTTTGCATATTTTCTATTTTTTCTTACATGTTTTAGAAAAAATAAGTACATATACATGTACATATTTTGCATTCTTTATTATAATAAATTCCGTTCCCTAATTATGACGCACACTGGTGCCTGAAGCTCATATGCTGAAGTCGGATGCGCAAAAGGCCACCCACCTCTTTCCACCAAAGATATTTCGATTGAGTTTGGTACAAAAGCGATGTAATACCAATAAGATTTCGAGTTCATATGTCGGGTTTAAATCTGTGTTTAAATATCGGTTTAACCGTTTTTCCACATTTTGGCGCAAATTTCAAATGTTTAAACTGAAAAAATAGGTTTTAGGTTTTTCACTACTGTCCACTTTGTTTAAAAATCTAAAAGAATATATGTTACACAATGTTATAAGACCCATTTTACGGGAAAAATTGAGAGAGCACTCCAATGTTATCACGTCGAAAATTAATTTCAAAATTTTGTGTATTTTTTTCTATATGAATTGGGTGTCAAAATTCGTCGACAAAAATACCTTCAAATTGAAATATGTTTCCCTGTCTCTGCAATTTTTTTCAGCCTGATACACGCAATAGATACTAAGAAAAAATAAAACGTGCAAAACACGTTTCACGTATCTCTGCAACAGATTGCCCTAGGAGGCTGATATTTTTGTGAATCTACGATATGTTGTATCCTCTTTCATATGAGCATCACGACGATCGTTTTGGTTTGGGGGCACTTTTCACCGCCTTATTCGGCTATACACTTTCATATGAAGGATAAATACTAAACTTCAATTTTGTAATTGTAGGAAAATGCCGAAAAATTCTAAACTTTTCCAATTTTCACAAATTCAGAGTTAACAGTAAAAATCAGACCTATGGCACCTTTATCAGTATATTTGACTCTCTTCTTATCAGAAGTAAAGTCACCATTTGAATCCATTGGTGTATGCGGAGATTTTAGCACTGGTTTTCTGATCGAATCTTGCGAGAAAGAACAGTTTCTCAATTTAATTAATTCCTTCGATTTATATATTACAATAAATGTACCAACATGGATCACACAAAATTCAATGAAGGTAATCGATCAAATAATAATTAACAAAACTACTACTCGATACGAAGTTGAAACTAAAGATTTTGTATTCAGAAACCTCGATGCACAATTTCTTACCATTACAAAAAATACGAACACTGACACAATAAATAATACACGTATAAGTAGATTGTTAAGTAAAATAAAATTATTTATTGATTACTTCAAGCAGGAGTCATGGGACGCGGTTTATAATACTGTTGATACAAACGATAAATATATTTATTTTTTTCAACGCTTTTATTTCATTTTAACACGTGCTTTCCCCTTCAAAAAAGAAAATTAAATATTTTATGGAAAAGCAATTCTTGGATAACACAA
The DNA here is from genome assembly GCA_011170035.1 of Teleogryllus occipitalis. Classification (NCBI taxonomy): domain Eukaryota; kingdom Metazoa; phylum Arthropoda; class Insecta; order Orthoptera; family Gryllidae; genus Teleogryllus; species Teleogryllus occipitalis. The sequence continues at coordinate 21,058 of BLKR01015108.1, read as the reverse complement.
GGGATTAGGACATCAATTAAAAACAAGCGAATTCTTTCTTTCATTTCTAAACATCATAACGTATGTCAAGATTTCCTTATCTACTTTAAAAAATACAAAACATTGCCACGAAAAGTCATAAGGCAGGCTAAAATCATGAAAAACGATCAGGATATTTTGAACTCAAATAATAAAATAAAAGCAATGTGGAATACAATAAAAAATACTACCAAATCAACTAGAAACCCCGTAGAGAATGTTGTTTTAAAATATAACGATATAAATGTGAACGATCCGGCAACAGTGGCTAGTCTCTTTAATAAGTACTTTTCGAGAATTGCTGCCGATCTCACTAAGGGTCTTCAGACACAAAATTCAATATCAGACATTTCCCCCAAAATTTTAGACACGATGTTCGTTTCCGAAACTTCTTCCTATGAAATCCTGAAAATAATCTGTAAACTAAATAATAAATATTCGTCCGGTTTAGATGAATTTCCGGATGCTTTGTTAAAGACCTGTGCGTATGCCATTATACACCCGTTAACTTACATATTTAATGCATCCTTATGCACCAGAACGTTTCCAGATATTTTCAAAACAGATAAAATTAAGCCGCTCTTCAAAAACGGCAACAAAAATTAAATTCAAAATTATTCATTCTATAGATTTTTTTCAAAAAATATTAGAGAGACTTTTTTAGGTACGAATGGAAACCTTTCTCAGTAAATACGACGCGCTTTGAGATTGACAAAATGGATTTAGAAAATCAAAATCAACGGAAACAGCTATATTTCTTTTCTTAAAGATGTGGCATCATCATTGGATCAAAACGAAGCACCGATTGGATTATTTTTAGATATCTCAAAAGCTTTTGACGTCATTAATCATGACATTTTCTTTCAAAATTAGCTTCATATGGAATCCGTGGTATTGCTCTAGATTGATTATGTACGTACCATAAACAACGATCTCAGAGAGTGGAAATATCTTACTGGAATGTTGGAACATTATGTACACACCTTTCCGACTCTTTGCCCATTGCACGTGGAATTCCTCAAGGATCGACTTTAGGCCCTATTCTGTTCCTACTTTACATAAACGATATGCCCTCGACGATTCGAAACGGAAGAACAGTTCTCTTTGCGGATGATACGAACATCCTTTACAATTAAGAAACCGTAAATAGTACAATATCAGATGTTTCAAATTGGTTCCGAAATAACAAATTAATAGTAAATGAAAAGAAAACGGTTTTAATGCAGTTTTCCATTTCAAATAAACAATTCTGTGCTCCATTGAAAATGAACGGTGTACCATTGACTGATGTTAAGGAAACAAAATTTTTAGGTCTCTCAATTCAGTCAAACCTTAAATGGTACGTCCATTTAAATCAATTGAACACAAAATTAAGTTCATTATGCTACGCGTTCAGAATTCTTTCAAATTCAGTCTTCATACTGCTCGTTGTGTTTATTTCGTGAATGTTAATTCCCGCCTGAGATATGGCATAATATTGTGGGGAAATACATCTTATAGCTCCCAGACTTTTAGATTAAAAAAAAGAATTGTACGAATAATAAGCAAAACCCACCCCCGGATTCTTGTAAGCCTCTCTTTATTAATCTAGGAATTTTACCATTATCTTCAATAATGTAGTTGCAGGAAGTTGCAGGAAAAATTGTAATCATTCTCAAAATGCCCTTTCACGTATCTGAGAAAAAATTTAACAAAAAATATGGATTTTTGAGAATATTCAGAAAAGTTGTTAATGTTTCATGTAAAATACCCCCAAAATCAAAATATTCGTTTCAAACTCGCAGTGCTTCGAGTTCGTTTAGATCAATCTGGAAATATCAATTTTGGAGAATGTCATCAGAATGTTTAGACGTAAGCATTGGTCATCGACGAAGAAACGGACGAGCAGACAGCCATTAATTTTGCCATCAATCGAGGTTTAGGAATCAAGAACGCATAAAACGTAGATTCTAACTAAACAATGTGTTACAGGAACAAAACTTACTACAAACGGGACCAAGATTTTGCTACATAATCGTTACCAGGGCCCGATTATATGTTTTTTTACGAAAAAGCGTCGATTTTCGGCGCACGGTAACAATACTTTCTCTTCCTAAGTTGTAAACAAGAAAGTAAATTACCGTTTTTGAGAAAAATTGTTTAAATAGTGCCTAAGTGTAAAATTACATGAATATACTTATATTATCAAAAATTTTTCATTGCACTTATTTTTAGATCTAAATTTGAACAATAGATTTCACCAATATTGAAAATCTATCTCCAATCTTATAGATGTAGGAAGTCGCCGAAGAAATTTTGAATTTTTGCAATTAAAGAAAAATAAGAGATTTCACTGAAAATGAAAACTGCATCATTTTACTTTCTCTCCCTTACTTCGTAAGGAAAGGAAGTAATTGTGCAATCGTGCTCTGGAAAACGGCGAATTTTAGACGAAAAACTTTTATTATCGGGCCTCAGTAATGAAAAAATTCTTCATATTTAGAGTAAATCCTTTAACACGTTCTATAGCCAGAATCCACGTTTTGTGAGTCCTAGATACCGAAAAATCGTATGATGCAAAGCGGCTACCTGTCTGTCCGTCGGTTCGTCCGTCCGGCTGTCCATCTATCCGTCTGTTGTAAATCTCTGTATTGTCTTTTTGTCTGTCTCTCCGTCTGCGGTAATTGATAATACTTCAACCGTTCCGACGATTTCCTCAAAAATGACAATCGATGGTCGATCTGAATGACCTCGAGGCCCAGCGAGTTTGAAACGGATATTTTGAATTTTGGAGATACTTTACATAAAGCCAAAACACTTTCAAAATTTTCTCACAAAAGGCTACATTTTTCTGTATAAACTTTGTCCTCGGATAGCGTAGAAAAAGCTTAAAAGAAATGCGCATGTCTCATAGTAGTTGAAATTTCTGATTTTTCGAAAATTGGAGAAAGTTCAAACTTCTTTCGGCGTCTTGCTACAACTACAATATTGAATATATAGGTTTTTCCCTTAATGAGATCTCTTTTCCAAAGACTTCTTGAAATAAGGCCGCGTATGAAATATGAGAATTTTCGTGTAGTTTTCCGTGAAATATAGGCAATTTTATCTTTTTTCTCAAAAAAGGCTCCATTTTTTCAATTTTTTCTTCCTACGTATCTAAAAAAATTGGTACTGGTTCCACTTTCGGCGAATTCTCTGAATTCTCGAAAATTGCAAAAAGTACGATCTTGAAGATTGAGATTTTTGTTTTCAATCAAATATATTCAAAAGTAGTGTTGTATAACATCAAATATTTTTTCGCATTATTTCGAAGTATTTCGCTGTATCTTACTGCTACATAAACATGTAAAAATGTTTTGAAACAACAAAAATAATTTTTTGGGCCGGAACTCAAACTCAGGTCCCCCGAGTTTACTCGCCGTCAGCCATACCACCACGCTCCGCAAGTACGGTATGAGTTGAACTCAGGCCGACGCTTAAAAATGAAATTGTTGCAACCCAATATTTCAATCATGCAATTTTCGCAATTTTCAAAAATACGGAGAGTTCACGGAAAATGGGATTAGCGCCATATTTTTTACCGTCCGTTGTTACATAAGAGAAGAAAATTCAATGAAAAAATTGGTGTGGTTTTTGAAATTTGTTTTTAGAAATTGCATAAAATTCACAAAAAATAACGCGAAATCTACTCTTTTTTTTAAAAAAATTGTTTTTAAAAAAATGATTTTTTACAACAGACTTTGTCTAAAGCAAAACTCTCTATCTTCAATTTTGTAGTATTGAAATGTTAGTTTTGCAATTTAACTTTCTCTTCTTACTAAGTTAGCGCGAAAAAGTAAAAATCAGATCTTTAAAAAGGTCATGTACATTTTTTTGAGAAAACGCGTAGTTTTCGTGTAATTTCTGCTTGTGGGGCTCTGATTTCTGCTATTGATATGAGTTTTTTCTTTTAAAAAATTGTTCTGCAGTAGTGGTGCTAAAACAGCAATTACTTTTTCACCCCTATTTTCAAGCAAAATTACGTAAAAAGTACTCAAATTTTCGAAACATTGTATATGACATGATTTCAAAATCTGTCTCTAAGGAACAGAATTCATTAAGGGAAAAAATGATATCTTTAATACTTTAGATTGATGTATTGTTTTATTTTTTTGAAAATGTCCCAGGGGTTTCATGTAAAGTACCCCCAAAATTAAAACGTCGGTTTCAAATTTAAGGGGCTGACAGCCAGATTGATTGAGGAATATTAATTTTGGAGAAAATCTGCTGAACGTTTTAGCGTTGTTCACAAACAGACGGACAAACAGACGTTTTGCTCTCAGTCGCTTTTTCGGTATCAATGACCCTCAAAACATGAATTCTGAGTAGTACGCAAAGAGTTGGAGGAAGTAATTTACTAAATAAAGGAACGAGATTTATCAACGTTTACTTTCTTGCCATACTTCGTAGCAAGAGTAAGTATTGTAATCATGCGCCGAAAATCGGCGATTTTTCGACGGAAAACTATCATTGCCGAGCCCTGGTTACGAATAAGTGAATATACCTTGTTCCTGTACTCTATGTAGTAAATAACTTGTAACACGTTGGACAGTCAGAATCCATGTTTTCTTGTCAGAATCCTTGATACCGATAATTCAACTGACGATAAAAGTCTGTCCATTTGTCTGTTTCTGTCTGTAGTCAACGGTAGTTCCTAAACCGTTCAGCAATACGTAGCGCAAAAATGTAGGCCTACTACGCCCTACAACGTAGCACTTAAACAGTTTTCTCAAAAATGTGGTGATAGTAAACGAGAAAGAAAAGATTTATGCTGTGGTACAAATGCAGCCTGTGATTTTATTTGCTCTCTCTGAAATTGGCGATTATTATAAAAAATATAAAAATAAAAATTATAAACGATCTACACTTGCATCGGAAAAAAAAACCCTCATAGTACATATTGCAGATATTAAGATTTTCAAAACAAATTCTACTCTAGTCTTAATTTTTAATTTTATGTTAGCTAAAATAATAGTTATAAAAATGTAAACTTGAAAGACTACAGGTATGTTTCTTCTGAGGAAATATAAACAATAATATGGAAAATTAATTTAGACAGATGTTACAATTATTCAAAATAGCAATTAAAATATACATTTAATGAAAACAGGTTGCTGAAAGTATGATTTTAGATTACTCAATTATGAAAAATATGTTTATCACATTACAGTTGTTTGTTGAATTATTTTAATAAAACAAACCAAAATAAAACATAAGTTATAAAATAAAATATTTTTATGTGATAAAAAGTTATTGATATTCAACTGCATTCAGGTTCTATAAAAGTATTGAAGTTATTCTCAGAAACATTATGTAAATTTGAATTTGAATGCACTGTAATGTAAATATAATTCTTTTAAAGTATGATATGGAATATTAATGTGTATTCTTCATGTTATTCATAAAAAGTTATGATTTTTAAATTATTTTTATAAATGATAGTTTTAATAATGTTATAAAAACATGTATAATATAATGTATAAATCTGTACATACCAGGTCAAAATGCTTCCCTTAGAATTAATTTTTTTGTGATGATGAAAAATCTGCAAGTTGTTCAATATGCAATGAAATATGATGTCATATAGTTCCAGTCGCTTATAATGTGAATGTGGGCCACCACTCAATTATACCGGAAAGCCCACATGCACATCACAAAGTCTGAAACTAAAATTTCTTACTTTCTCTTTTGCTATTTTCATTCAAGAAGAGAGGTGATGTTCATAGCACTCTGCAATTAAACATTTATTTTATTTATTTCCTGTAAGTACTAATATCGTATAATTTTGTTAGTATTATTTCAATTAAATATTGATTACATTGTAGAAATAAGAAAATCATTCTTCAAAAATATAAAACTAAAAAGCTAAGAATATATTATTTCATATTTAAAACAAGGCTGAAAATATTTTGATATACATTACCTATAATTTTTTGTAAAAATGTTTATTTGTGTTTTGCAATAATGCAGTTGACGTTATTTTATTTGTTCTTGGAGTTTTAAGGAAAATAATTCAATTGAATATATTATTATATTTCAAAAAAGTATAAAAAATATCTTCAGTACAACATAGGGGAGGGTTACTATTTAGTAAGTGGTCAGTGTGTTGCTGGGAAATACATGAAATAGGAAGCACATAAAACATTTGCCTTTGAAAGATATGCTTATTGTTTGAAACTTACTTGATAATGTTTTAGTAGTTAAAAAATTAAATTTCTCCCTTTACTCACCTCTCTTAGAGAAATGCCAAACTTGATATTCATTTTTAGCATTTCTTCTTCTTCTTCTTCTGCTTCTTCTTCTTCTTCTTCTTCTTCTTCGTTTTCTTCTGCCTAATCCACCTATTTCATCAAATTTACGTTTATTCAATATATCAAAGAGAGATAGGCCTACCATACCTAAAACAGAAGATAATTAATTTAAAAGAAATAAATGAAATATTTGAAGATTATCTCTAAAATTGATTGTACAAAAGTAACAATTGTTTTCATAAAATCATGAATTACTAATTCAAAAGTTTAGATGAAGGGTAGAAATAAAAAATGTAGTTTTATAATTCAAGTTAAATATATGTTCCATATCAGAAAAAAATTTTTGTTCCTAGTAAAAGTGCAGGTACATCTTCTTGTAATTAATGTTAAGGCAAGTATAAGTTAAATAAAATATTGAAATATGGACGAAGCAGATATAAAACTACAATACGCTAGGAAATAATAAACTAGAAAATAATATAAGCCATCAAATATGTATTGAAATGAGAAAAGGATAATCTAAATAAGAATCGATTTGAATAGTTATCGAAATCTATGAACGTAATTCTAAATAGGGAAATGTATGGAGATCCTACCTTCGCTAATGCCCGTCTGCAAGTGCAAAGACGGACTGCGTCGCCTGAGACGGCAAGATGCTCGGTCAGCTTGGTAGAACCGTACGTTGTAGTTTCTCATCTTCCGAGCACCGGATGGAGGTGGAGAAATCTTATTCAGCGTTTTCTGCACGCACTCGTTAAGCAACGGGGACTTCTGGAGGCAACTGGAGTAGGGCCTAGTATTTTGCAGATATTGAAAAATCACAGGGCCTCGAGTTCCTTCAAATCTAATATCAATTTTTGAGAAAAAGTGTCTGAACGGTTGAAGCGCATATGCGCTTCACCACAGACAGACGTTTTACCGTCAATCGATTTTTCGGCATGAAGGACCCCAAAAACATGAATTCTCACTACACAACGTGTTAGAGGATGTAAATCACCATATGTATGAACAATATTTTTCCACATTTTCGTTACCAGAGCCCGGCAATAAGAGTTTTTCTGTCGCCGATTTCGCGGCTCTATAAACTGCATTTTTTGTTTTTCCTGGGTAGTTCTATTATGTGTGTGTGTGTAAGTACACGTACAGTGAAACCCCTCTTTTACATTTTTCATGGAACCATAGAGAAAATAGTGTGTATTACGGGGAGTGAAAGTAAGGGAAATGATTTTTTCCCCTTCAAAACTGAATATAAAAATTGATTGATATGCTTAATTTTTCAGCATGATTTTTCAGCAGAGAGGTATTTCGTCAATGTTTTTAATGCTGCAAATACTTGCGCATTTGTAGGAGGATGTTGACAGTCATCTTCATTGTCGTCTTCTCTTCCATCAGCATCACTACCAACAACATTATTTTGAAGATAATCTTCTACTATATCTTCCGATGGAGATTTTCCAATGAAGATTGCAGCAGAACCTCGTTTCCCACAGACACAAATTTTACAAATGAAGTTTCAGGCTGAATCAGTCCAGTCAGGCCCCAGTCCTCACATTCAAAATCAGAAGCATCATCTTCTACATCTTCCTCTGAATCTGCACGAAAGATAGTTTTCTTGAAACTATTGGCAATAGTGAGCTATTTCACTCCCCCCCAAAAAATTTTGCAATAAGATGCAAGGCATCTAAAATTGATATCTTCATTTCTGCTGTTTGAATATGAGTTCAAAGAAAGTAGGACCTGTGCCATTTCTATAGGGGTAGTTTGCTCTATCCCAGAAAACGTGTATTATGAGGAAACAACGTTATAGAGAGGATGTAATTTACTACTTATACTAGGAAGAATTATCCAAAATTTTGAGTATGAGTGCGCAAAAAACGATTTTTTTCTGTCGGAAAATTTCCACTTTTTGCTTTAGCATCAAAGAAAAATTCTCCTCACTACGTAAGTGCGTAGTATGTGAGTAGGCGAGAAAGAAAAATGGAACAAAACCTGTTAATTTATTTAATGAGAATTTAATCCTCCAAACAAAAATTTTAATTTTCTAGTAGGCAAGGAGGGAACTTTCAGTAATTACGAAAATTACATTTTCCAAACATTTGGGGCACCTGAAATATTGTCTTATTCCGAGCTAGTTTCCTTTTTACGCTCGTTATTCTACTATAAAATTTGGTTTCTTGCGATATTTACGAAAATAAAAATTAAATCATTTAAATGTGGTAGGAGTGCTCCATATCATTAAATTATAAAACTAATTTTTGGTGTTAAGGAACGTAGCATGTATCTTTTCTGCCGCTTCGGTTGATTGTTTTGGTTCCAATTGATGAAAATATTCAGAAAACAATTTAATTTCGATATCTAAGACCTCCAGGTTTACCTCACGTACAGTTCATGTGGAATTACCCAAATAAAATTAAAATTTTAAACCAGAAGAATTTAAAGAAAACATTGAATAAAAAAACTTTTAATGAAGACACATTGTCGTGTAGTATTGTTTTTTCTAATATTGGCACCTTTCTCGAAACCATTGAGGACTGCTGAGTGTGGAGGAATGTTACCACGACATCTACGTTGCGGCCGAGTGCAAAGATCATTTTCCACGACTGCCAAAATGCTGCGATGCACAATCGCGCAGCAGGTCGGATATTAACTCTAGAAGGAAACCCGGGCTCGGTTATTAAGTGAGGTCCTAGATACAGCTCTGTACGGAGCTATTGATAGTCAGAAATACAATAAAACAGTAGTTCCAAGGTCTCAATCAAGTTATAATTTCGGCATCTTCATTTGTTCGATCGTCACTAGTCAAAACAACAAATAATAAAGTTTTCATAGGAAAATCTCCATTTTCAACTGACTTACCTCATTGGCATTGGAACTACATTGTTTTACGCATTATATTATTTTAAAGGAAAATTTACAAGCTTTCGAATTAGTTTGTTACAAGAACCAAACAACTCCAAATTTCCGTACTTTGAGATCATTCACGAAATTATTCCCTACAACTGGCGCTATCTGCTGGGACATTTCCTTTCGGCCAGAGTCAAACACATTGAATGATATAAAGGGGAGGGGATCAAAATTTCATTACCATGCACGTCAACGCTAATAAGTTTTTGGTGCCTCCTGAAAATTTTCCAATTTGGACTAATTTGCTTCTTGTAAGAAACTCTTCAATTTATTTTACTCTATTTGTTAAATTTTGTCAGTATTTGAAACTTTAATTTCCAGTGCTGAACCCAATTATATACGTAACTAGCGTTTCTATAACAGCACAGGCTTTCTCGTATTATAGTAATGGTTGATGACTATTATAATACTGCAAATTCTATCCTACTAAAAAACGCCCTCACTTGTAAAACTCCTAAACAAACGAAACGCGACAGGTTCGAAAAAATCTTTAATTTATTGAAAATTCAAAATTTTAAATTAAAATTGCTTCCTTTCATTCTATTCAGACAATTGTGCTCCCCTCTCAAAGAAAATTAAAAGTTAAAAATATTTACCCAGGTTAGAATTCAAGCGGTGTGACAGGCTGAGGTAACTCAGAACCAAAACTATTGCCACTGCAGCGACTCTGAGCCTGCGGATTGAGTCCTGATGGCGGCGAAAATTTTTACACTAGCTTAATATCTAGGTTGTGTGCAGCCGTTCCCTGGAGGAAATTTCTTGCAGCTCTTTGCTCTGAATGGTAGTTTTCCGTTGATTCTTTAGTTAATACCAGGCAAAAACCAGTGCAGAATCTTAACAATCAGGCCACGGAACTGGTGAGATCTTTCCTCCCTCACCCTTGCCACCACATCTCCCCTTTAACACATTTACTTACACTAACGTGTACTATATTGCCACATATATCGGAATACCATTCGGGCGCTTAGGACTTGTACCATCTACACTTTGATTTTTTAACGTGGCGTCTCAAGGTAACGCACGAAAAAGGGAGAAGGAAGGCAGCCTCCAATAGGGAGCCCGCAAATTGGGAGCAATAGTGACGTTGCACATCCCAATTGGAGTCTGCCTTTCCTCTCCCTTTTTCGTGCGTGACCTTGAGACCCCACGTTAAAAAAATCAAAGTAAAGTGCGGTGCCCCATTGAGGGGAGATATTTGGGGAGGATAGCTCCGTTATCTGATGTGTAGATTCGCACCGGAACTCTCGTTTCAGTGGAGGAGGAATACCTCCACCTTCCGGGGTATAACATACACAACACATACGAGACTACGGACCAATCCATCAATCAAACGCTGCGGAGGAGACGCCCACGAGCTAGCCTGTACGCTGATCTGAGATAATGAGAAACTATTGTTTAATGTGGAGGTTATTCTCACTTATAACTCAAAAAGATGCGAAAAGTACGAATACTTTCAAAGAAATTTATATACAATGATTTGAAGTTCTAAAATTTAGGAATCCTTTTTAGGAAAATTTAGAAACATTACATTTGAAGAAAAAATCTGGAGCAGTTTTTGAGAAAATCTTGTTTTTGCTATTTTTTAAATGAACATATTGCATGTAGTTTTGCTGGAAAACTAAAATGTTCGAAGAAAGTACATGACCTTATTGAAAGAACCAACTATGGAGAAGAAATTTATTAAAGTAAAAAACCCTCTATAATTTTGTAGTTGTAGGAAAACGCTGAAAAAGTTCTAACTTTTGAAATTTTGTAAAATGTAGAGTCAACAGTGAAAAAAAACCTGTCATCTTTATAAGTGTATTTCACTCTATTCTTTCAAAAAATTTAAAGAAAAAATTTAGAGCCATTTTTTAGAAAATTGTAAAAATGTTGCAGGGGCTTCATGTGAAGTACCCCCAAATTTTAAAGAATGTTTTTCAAATAGCAAAGCTTCTTGTGGAGCCAGAGCGACCGGAGAATATCCATTTTGAAAAAATCCTACGGATGGTTTAGTCGCTAGTGGTGTTCATAGATGGAGATGAACAGATAGTCGGGCAGACAGACGGGCAGACAGAAACACAACAACAAAAAACAACACTTTTTCGGTTTTAGGAGACCCCAAAACGTGTATTTCCGTTGAAATCTCGAAATCGATTTTCTGCAGCATTACGAGCATTTCCGTACATAACTTTCTCTATATTACTTTATATTACTCCATATATACGTACGTATACGAGAAAGTAACTAGTGGTGCTACAGAATGGCACAGACTTTCTCGTAGTAGTTTCCTAATTTGTTTGGCCGGATCTAGCTTTTCGTTCGTGCCCCATCTTTTTGCTAGCTGCCATCTATCGCCGCCAAAACATTATTTTTTCCACATTTGCTCAATTATTCGGTTTCCTAATGAAAGAAACGAAAAATTACTTTAAAAATATACCGTAATAGAAGAGTAAAACTTCGTTCTATATGGACATTTTCGTTGAAAAATTTGAAGCCGTTTTTACGAAAATGGCGTTTAAGCGTAAATTTCACACTTTTGCGAAATTTGAAGCTTTTTTTCACAGAAAACTATTGAGCTTTCGAAAAAAATTATTGGAAGTTATTTGAAGCGCATCTATTCACAAATGCAATAATGTAACAAATTGCTAGTAATGTGCATATTAAAATCATGAGACATATTAAAAGAAAACATTTGTGTAATTTTTGAAAAAATGAGAGAGTACAGTAAAATTAATTTTAGGCCATCTTAAACACTGCAATTAGTACTATCTGTACGAAAAGTTCGAAGAAAAAATTTGGGACCGCTTTCGAGAAATTCACGTTTCAGCGATTCTGAAAACGCGGAATTTTGAGCTCATTTTCACAGAAAACTCGAGAGTTTTGGAGAAATTTTGTATGACATTATTTAAAGTCATGTAAATAGATTTAGAGTAATGTAAATATAAATAGAGGTTATAGTAATGTAAATATTAAATATTTATTATATTAAGTATAAATAGAGAGTATAGTAATATAAATATAAAGAGTAATGTAAATTTTAACGATGGGAGATGCTAATCAAAAAAATTATTTTTTGTAATTTTTGGAAAAGAAGATTAGAGCAAAATTTTGTTTATGTCGTCTAATAGAGTATGTTTAGCACTATGCATACCAAAAATATAAAAAACTTGGATCCGTTTTCAAGAATATTTTTTGTTATTTTTTAAAATTGCACATATTGCTCGCAATATTGTGCAAAAACGACTAAAATTTTCAGAAAAGTGTACATGATCTTAATGAAAGAACTAATTATGGGCAACAAATTTCATTTGAAGTAAAAATCTCCTAACTTAATTTTCTAGTTTTATGAAGTCGTCGGAAAAAAATCAAACTTATGCAATTTTCGAAAATTCAGAGTTAACCGTGAAATGGGACCTATGTCACCTTTGTTGGCGTGTTTTACTCTATTCTTACGAGAAATGTAAAGAAAAAAATTTGAGTCCTTTAAAAAAATGAAAATGTCCCTAGGGCTTCATGTTAAGAAACCCCCAAATCTTAAAGAACGTTTTTCAAAGTTTTCCAGAGCGCCTTAACTGATTCCAGATCGACCTGGGAATATTTATTTTGGAGGAAATCGTGCGTATGGTTTAGGCGCTAGTGGTATTCAGTCAGACAGACTTGCGTATGGATGGACGTTTAAAAAAATATTTTTCGGTATCAGGGGACCCCGAAACGTGTATTTCCGTTGAAACTTCGAAATCGATTTTCCGTAGCATTACATTACGTTATCTATACTATGTATATTAGTCCGTATATAGTATGTGTACGAGAAAGTAGTAAAATACGTATATTACACCGTATATACGTACGTATACGAGAAAGTAAACTAGTGGTACTGCAGAATGGCAAAGACTTTCTCGTAGTAAAGTTTTCTAATTTCCATGGTGCGGACTGGTTTTACGGTCTTGCCCCATCCTCCTGCCAGCTGCCATCTATCGCCGCCCAAATTACTAACTATTGCCGCCCTTTGGTTCATTTATCAATTTTTAGGTTTCCTAATAGTAGAACCGAAATATTACTCTAAGAATATTAAAGAAGAATAAAACTCCGGCATAAATGGCAATTTTCATTGAAAAATGTGGAGCTGTATTTAAGAAAATGGCGTTTAAGTGTTATTGTAAATGCGAAATTTAAAGCTCCTTTTCACAGGAATCTACTGAGTTTTCGAAAAACTTCATTTAAAATCATTTTAAGCTCTTCCACTCAAAAATGCAATAATGTATACAAATCGTTGGAATTGTGCATATTAATGTAAAATATAGTGAAATAATGTGAAATACAAATCGCTGGAAATGTAAAAATATTTTTATTGTAATAATTTATTAAATTATTTTATATAATTGCCTTAATTTAATGTAGAAAGTACGTGAAAACTATTAGTCTTTCAAAATATTGACATGACCATCTTTCAAAATTGAATTTAATCTAAAAACAAAGATTGATGAAACCATGACGACATCTCATCTGATCTCTTGATCTGGAAATATTTAATAGCATGAATGAAAGTATATTTGTTTGTAGTTCGAGTAGGATGTGTGGTGCTTTTACAAAGATTGTATGAGGACAGATTTTGGATGAGAGAAATTTTGGAAGAGTTCTGTTAAAGGTAAGCAATGTTATGAATGATGGGTTCGATGTTTAATTCATTTTGTAATTGATTTGATATAACCAGGGTGCATTAGTAATAGCGCTTAGGAAATGGTTCCAGAATATTCGAATTTTGTTGAGGTTCGTTTTTGATGATGAATGATCCATATTGGGTAGATGGTGGGGGAGTGTCGGTCTGATTATTTTGTATATTACTGCGGTGTTGTAAGGGAGGTATTGGTTCCTATTGATTAGTGTTTTAGTTGTTGCAGTTTGCTTTTAGTTTGTATTATTTTGTAGTCTATTTGCCGTTTCGAAATCATTTTGGTGTTCATGTGCAGCCCTAAATATTTGATGAATTTTTTTCAGCACCCCCGAACCGATGATACAGACGACAGCAAAATAAAAGAGAACCATTTCCTAGCCGTGCAGAAAGCGATATGTATGACTCTAAATTGCGAACGGTTTAAAGTTTTCAAGCGCAGTAAGATGTAATGGTTTGCGAATGTCTGTCTCTTGTGCCTTTACGTGAGTTTGCGTGGAAGCTTTATACATGACCAATTGAATACATGCACGAAAACGGGTTATCAACATTTTGTTGAAATTGAGATCTAGTATTTCACTTGGAGAGAAAATATTATTACAGAAGGAAATTTATTTATACTTTATATATTAAAGTAGTAGCATAGTTGTAACTTGATCATAAAGCAGTATGTAACTATTTTATTTGTCCGCCTAAAAAAGGCCTCAACACTTGAAAAACCTCTATTTAGTCATAATCAAGCTCATCGAAAAGTGGATCTTCGGTCACCAACTAGCTGTTGACATCATGTAAATTTCTATAAAACATATTACGTCCTACATTGATTGATTAATTGATTGATTAGTATTGCCGGGCGCGTCAACGGCTAAGGTCATTGTTCTCGTAAGTGTAGTGTATTTTTTTATCGCGGGAGGTGGCGGTGATCTTCCCCCGTTGAATGGCAAGATCCGGCGTCAACTTTCACTGGGCTAGCGAGATTTCTCCAAAACAAGTACCTTCCACCAGCGGGGCACTGTCCCAGCCGGGACAAGCTGCAAGCTCTCGATCGGTCTCCCGACACCTGTGGTAGTGCAGTGCATGTACGTCGTGATTGTCTGTGTAAGAAAGGGGTGAGGACACGACAAGGAAGGGGTAGAAAAGATCGCGCGAGGTTCGTAGCGCCTTTGTTAGGATACTGATTCAGCTATTACTTGGTGTTGATCGGAGAAACCTTGGAAAACTACCGATCAAAGCAGCCGGCTTCTAGATTTCTCCTCCAGACGGCGGCTAAATTGGACCTAGCTATTTAGCTAGTATCGATGGGAGGATATTATCTCCTGGAGGAAGATAATATAATAATTATAAAAGTCACTCATCTCGGCAGGTTTCACTTGCCTCTTTCCATAGCATTTCTGCGGTTACTCTACACCACCAAGTGATAACTGATCTATGATATTTCGGTTCCTCATCTAACCTTAATCAAATTATTCAATATAGCCATAAGAATATTTTGAAAAATAATTAAATGGTTCGTATTTCTTCGGCAGTATATAGGAAACCTTGTGTTCATTTTCTGATATCATTTTTTTTCGTTATCTTCTTCAACATAGGTCAGTGCTGATATGACATTTTGACTACTGTGAATGGATTTATAACACTCCCTCACCAACTCGGCCCAGACTTCTTTTCTATGATTACAAGAGAATGTTATTTTCTTCTTTTTTATGATTAAAGTCCATAAAGTGCCATAGAAAGATATTTATGATCAGGAACCGCTAAATACTGCTAATTCTGCTAAATAACATCAAATTTTCCACTTTGAACTAAGTATGACCAGTGTCTTACGAGATTATTTGAAAAACAACTGCGATGTCTCATACGGTAATTCTTTGCTCTTCGCTGGCCTGGCAAAATCACAGCGCCATCGCTTCAAATCTTAGCATGATTTTGGTACCCAGCGGTTTTAATAATCACATTTATTTCAACAAGCAATTTTCGAAAATTTTGTCAGTTCAACGAACATTAGAACAGCGCCTGGCCTTTTCTCTATCCATGGAAAAACTTGAAACAAAAAAATTCGGAGCCGTTTAGGAAAAAATGTTTTTTTATAAAACTGCAGTAACCTCAGTCTGAAATAACGAGGAAATTTCTGGCTAAAAAAAATGATTTCGAAAAGTCAGTGAGTTCAATAAAAATGATACCTGCGACATTCTTTTAAGAATTCCTTGTTCTATAGAACCAGTAGAAAAAAATGTAAAGAAAAAATTGAATGTTTTTGATATTTTTTTAAAAATAAATTGCATTAATTTCGAACAGAAATTACGCGAAAACTTCTCGTTGTTTTAAAATATTGTAAATGACACTTTTTCTGTAGTTAGAATCCATGTTGTGTGGACCTTAGATACTGAGCTGCTGGTGCTACGACAACACACACTTTCTCGCAATATTTCTAACTTTTTGCAGCTTTCGAAAATTGAGAGTTTAACGAATATGAGCCATGAGCCATGCTTGAGTCATGCATGAGCCAACGCAAGTATGGCGGCCTGTAAGCGCTGGCGTTGCGCTGTACGATTTTTTGAATGCATCGAAAAAAATTATACCATTGGGGAATGAGTACACAGCTAATTCTTGTTGTATATTGTTCGTTAGTTAGCCAAAATGTAAAGGAGTACACCACTATTACAATCATCTCTCTATGTTGCGTAAGCAGTATCGAGAAAGTAAACATTCGTAGTTGCATTTGAGAAAATAATTGTTTAAACTCTCCTTAAATTTCACGGAAAATAACTCGAAAACTATTCATATTTTTTTAAAAATTGTGATGTTCTTACTTTCTCGCTACCGCTTGAGCAGTAGATAGAAAGTTACGTAATGCTGCAGAAAAAGCGGCGAATTTTCGGCGTGGTGGATAAGTACCGTTGATAAATTTAGAAAAAAATCCTCTAACACATGGTGAATCCAGAATCTATGTTTTATGGGTCCTTGGCACCGAAAAATCGTTTGACGGCAAAACGTCTCTCCGTTTGTCTGTCCGTCTGTCTGTGATCAACGCTAGCGGCTAAACCGTTCCGCCGATTTTCTCCAATATTGATATTCCCCAATCGATCTGGCCGATGTCATAGCCCTTTGAATTTGAAATCAATATTTTAATTTTGTGGGGTACTTTACATGAAGCCCCTGGAACATTTTCAAAATTTTCCAAAAAACTGCAACATTTTTGATTAAACTATGTTATTGAAAAGTGCGAAGAACGTTTAAAAGAGTGGTGTAGGTCCAACGTTCGTTGAACACTTTGATCTTTCGAATATTGGGGTATACGAGCGGAGACTGAGCTATACGCTGTACGATGTTCATTGGTCCGTCACCGCAGTGACGTAATGCAGGGTAGTGGATTTAACTATCAAGGTGCTTTCTTATAAAAGTTAATTGGTAATTATGCGGTGGATAAACTCAAGGTTGTTTATAATTAACGCGAGGGTCGAAGGCCCGAGTTTTGCCGTAACTTGGATCCGGGCGAGCGAAGAAAGAAAACTTTCCTTTGAATATAATTTGGCATTATAATGTGGCAGGAACAAAACATATGCAAATGTGGGGGATGGGCGAGTATGGCCCTATTCATACCTGTTTCATATTTCTTCCGCTTAGGTTGGCAATATGGTTAAAACTAGTGGTGAGAATGGCGTCGGCGCACAAATGCACATCGCACTCGGCTCATAACCAAGTCTGCGCTAGTATCCCAGAATATTGCAAAAGTTCAATATTTTTCAGTAACTTCCAACAACTAAAATATTAAAGATATAGATTTTTTCTGAATGAGATATGTTCTCTAAAGACAGATTTTAAAATTAGGTCAGGTATAATTTTTAGAAAATTTGAATATTTTTCGCGTAATTTTGCGTGAAATATAGGCAATTTTTAATTTTGTTTAAACAATTTTTTCTCAAAAACGCCACCAACAATTTTGATTCAATGTTGACCTCGGAAAGCGTATAGGACTATTAAGAGAATCGTGTGTCTCATGTACGTTGAATATTCTTATTTTTGAAAATTGCAAAAGTTCAAAAATTTGTTCGGCGTCTTCCTACAACTAGAATTAATAAGATAAACATCTTTTCCTTAATGAAATGTGTTCATCAAAAACATCTTCAAATAATGTCAGGATAAGTTTTTCGAAAACCTGAAAATATCTTGCGAAATTTTGTATCATAGGCAATTTTATTTTCTTTAACCCATTTTTTCTTCAAAATAGCATTAAATGTTTTCACTAAATTTTGACCTTAGATATCGTAAAGAACGCTTGAGGGGATGGTGCACGTGTCATGTTCGATAAAATGCCTGGATTTTCGAAAATTTTAAAAAATATAAATTTTTCGGCTGTTTCCTACAACTACACCTGTAAGATACAATTTTTTTTATTAATAAAACATGTTCATCAAAAACGGATGTTCAAATAAGATCATGTTGATTTTTTTCGAAAATATAAGTATATTTTAAGTAATTTGGCGTTACACATAGATGCCAGCTCAGAATATCTACGCTTCGCAAACGTAATGAGATGTGTTTCGATGCAGTTGGATGCTACGTAAATTAGAAGTTGCATATTATATCATACTTCTTTGTTCGTTTCTTACATTCGAGCTTTTGTTATTCGCTTCCAATACTGTTCCACGCTTAATCTTTTAGAAATTATTTAAAACCTGTTTGAAATATATGAAATAAAAGTTGCTAACTTTCAGGGAATATCAGGTTGGAATGCTACAATGCCATTCCGCGCCGCGACTCGGCGGCTGAATTTCTGTTAATTACGTCTCATTGTTGGGACGTGATTTAACTGTATGAAAAGCAGTTACATTTGTCATATGAAATTGAGGAAAAATCTCTCTTCAAAATGGTTGTTGTAAGGCGCCAAACAATTGAACTTACGCAATTTTATAAAAATCAGGGATTTAAACTTAAATGAGAGACTAGCCATTCTTTCAAGCAAAATTCGTTTATGATAGACGAGCAAAAAGTCTAATCTATACTAGTATGTGTTTAACATCCTATACTGTTTCGAAAAATACAACATGATCTTACTTGAAGAAGAGATTTCATTCACAAAACGTTTCTAACTTCAATATTGTTGTTGTTGTTGGAAGACGCCAAAAACTTGCACTTTTGCAATTTTCGAAGAATGAGGAATTTCAACAAACACGAGCCTGCGCCAGTCTCTTGACTATCCGAAGAAAAAGTTTAATCAAAACATTTAGTACCATTTTTGTGGAAATTTTGAAAATGTTTTTGAGGCTTCGTGTAAAGTACCCTCAAAAGTCCAAATATCCCTTTGAAACTACCAAAGTCTCCAGCTCTGACAGGTCTATCGGAGAATATCAATTTTGGGAAAAATGGGCTGAACGGTTTAAATGCTAGCGTTGACCGCACACGGACGGGTGGACAGACAGACGCTTTGCCGTCAATCGATTTTTCGGTACCAACGACCCACAAAACGTGCATTCTGGCAACACCACGTGTTAGAGAACATAATTTACAATATACAACGACACGATTTTTCGTTACGAGGGCTCGGAAATAAGACTATTTTTGTCGAAAACTCGCCATTTTCTGGCGCACGATTACAACACTTTCTCTTCTTGCAAAGTAAGTACGAGAAAGTGAAATTTTAGAGAAATTTCTAAGAAAATTTCGAAAGTGATTTGCAGCTTCATGGAAAGTACCCCCAAAATCATAATATCCATTTCAAATTCCCGGGGCTTCGAGTTCCTTCAATGCGATCGTAATGATATCAGTTTGGGGGAAAATCGTTCATACAATACATGTACATTATTTTACAACACTTTGCCAGATGACATTAAACGATTAAATTCAATAGAAAAGTTTAAATCCCAAGTGAAATCGTTTCTGCTGCATAACTGTTTCTATACAATTGGAGACTATACTGAGCATCACAAGAAAAGTAACATTATTTTTAACAATGATACATAATGCATTATTTACCATTTGGACTGTATAAATGAGTATAAACAACCTGTAACAACTATTGTACTACAGCTTCCGGTCAATGACCCCCATCTCGATCAGGTTTTTCGTCCAGTTTCCCTGATCCATTGAGCAAATGCTGAGATGGCCCCTTGTTTTGCTTCTGGACATAAATGTAACTTCATTTCCCGTGCACGTCTTCTAGAATTTAGTGGGAAATACAATTATTCAAATTATCGTTTCCATGTTGTCGCGGCAGGAAGTAATAAGAGCCAAAATTTATTGCTTATTTATCTTTGAAAATAGATTTTATTACATGGGAGTTTTTTATTGTTTTTTCTCCCTTTCAAAATTCAAAATTTATTGCTTATTTACCCTTGAAAATAGATTTTTTTTACATGGGAGTTTTTTTGTTTTTTTTTCTCCCTTTCAAAATTCAAAATTTATTGCTTATTTACCCTTGAAAATAGATTTTTTTACATGGGAGTTTTTTTTGTTTTTTTTCTCCCTTTCAAAACTCAAAACTTATTGCTTGTTTATCCTTGAAAATAGATTTTATTACATGGGAGTTTTTTTTCTTTTTTTTCTCCCTTTCAAAAATTCAAAATTTAAGTAGTATATGACTTAGTGTAGGGATCACAGAATTTTGAAAATGTGCAGACATTTCAGTTTTCCCCATAGCACGTCATACGCAGTTTTAACTGTTTTTTTGACGTAAATAAATAAATGGTTAAGGTGCTAGCATTGACCGAGACAGTCGTTTTGCCTTCAAGCGATTTTTGGGTATCAAGGACTCACAAAACATGAATCCTGACTACACGTGTTAGAGGAAGTAATTTACTATATGCAGAAAAAAAAATGTTTCAATTTTGTCGCTACCAGGCCCCAGCTATGGGGTTTTCTGTGGAAAATTCCCCGTTTTCCAGCGCACGATCTTACGAAGTAGGGCAAGAAGTAATAATGGTAGTTCATAGCTCTCTAGATGTCTTTGAAGAAAACAACAACTGAATATATTACACGTCTCAAAAGCTACGTAAGACGATCTTTTTTTAAGTTCCACCTTTTATATTACATACACATCGATACATCCTACAATTCAATTTGGTAAATTCTTTGAATTTTCAATAAATCAAAACGTACGTGGTAAATTAACATAAACAATTCATTTCCCATACTAATACCTATATAGTACTTTTGGAAAAGATATCAGTATGGTGATTTTGCTTTTCAATTCTTGCTTATACACACTTCTTTCTGTTAT